>PVIJ01004535.1:0-5000 GCA_004024925.1 Scalopus aquaticus | reverse complement strand
GCACACTAGTAGGAACTTGGTTTTAGACCTGAGTTAGAAATAGAAAATGGTAACAAATAACATTTTTAAACACTGAAAGTTTGAGGACCAGGAATTACTAATACATCAGAGCAATTGTTTCTCAAATTGAAAAACAAATAATAAAGCTTTGAAAGCTTTGGTGCATTTCATAAGATATAATAGTTTAGGCTTTTTATTTATTGTCAAATTAATGTGAGCACTGATGGCAGTTGTAGTATACTGAAATGCTGCTTCTGTCTAAAACTTAACTGTACAAAAATGGGTACAGTCTTCAAATTTCTTGTACTGTTTTAAGTTGCAAATCAAGGAGAGTTTGACAGCAGCAGGTCCGAATGATTACTCAGAGCCTACTACTCTGCTATTCTTAGGAATATATTTCTCAGAAGCAGATGTTGTATGCTCTAGTCTCTTCTATGTAAAGTGAAGTTCCCTCTCATTACTACACATTGTGGGAAGAAGTAGTAGCTTATACACTTTAGCATGTTGATACTGTCCTAGTCACTGTTTCATTCAGAATTGGATGACAGGTTTACTGCTACTAGGAAACTCTTCCTTGGAACTTTTTTTATTGTGATTTGCAAAATTAATGATCACTTTCCTTAGCAGTTTTGTTGTTTGAGATAAACTATTTTTCTCTGAAGTTTTATTTAAAGGAAGCTAGCATTCTTTGAATACCTACTGAATACTAGATACTTGCACATATATAAATTTAATCTTTATAACAACTTTTCAAATAAGATGTATCATTTCTAATTTTATATATGGGGGCATGAAGATTCAGAGTTAAGTAACTTCCTAATTTCACAGATCTAGTAAATGAGTGGCCTGGGATTTAAATTCCGACTTATTTCCACTATACCATACTTTTTCTTCTGGCAGTAGATTATGTTAATATTGGTAGTGCCTTTCTAGCTTTAAGCAACATAGGTTCAAACTTTTGAAGAAGTAAAAATATTTAAGAGATTAGTCATAGTGATTGTTTTAAGGGATTTTCTTATTCAATTTTTAGAAATTTTGAAGTGGTGATTATATGAGAAGAAAAAAAAACAGAAATGGCTAAATAATGCAGTATTCTTTTGCATTACAAACACCAAAAACTTGGGGAAAACTAGAAGTGCTGTGCCTGTTAAGGCACAAAAAGGCCATAAAGTAGTTGGTAAAGAATTCCTTACAATGCAAGATATTAGGTAGTCATATTTGTCGTTTATAATGATAACTAAACAATTCTGTGCACTGACCCATGAAACAATTGGATTCTCATGTTCTCCTGGAGCTGTTTATGATAATATGTTCCCTGCAAATGCAAGTAAGAAACTTAAAGCAAATAGTTGTAAGGAAGTCAGGAGGTGGTATAGTTAAGGTGCGGGAAATACAAACTAGCTGCACCTTCGCTATTTGTGAAACTAGACAATTTGGTGTGTATATAAAAATGTGGTAATTTGGGGGCCTCCCTGGTGGCGCAGTGGTTAGGCGCTGCGCTGTGGAGCTGTTGGCAGCGGCGACTCGAGTTCGACGCCCCACCGGGGAGATTCCCACATGGAATGGCAGACCTCTCTTGCCTCGCCCGTTGCTCCCGTCAGCAGTGTATTTCTGACCATCTGTCTGTTCTGCTCCCCACTCTGTCTCTGGTGAACCCTCTCGCCTCCTCATGCCTCTGGCCTGTACACCAGCTTGTATGCATAAATAAATAAATCTTGTAAAAAAATGTGGTAATTTGGGTTAGCAGTGAAAACCTTTCTTCAGCTTTCACAGACAATTACAAATTATAAAAATATATGCCTTGTGTATGAGACTTTTCTTGTCTATAGAATACACTATGGCAGTCAGATTTTTAGAGGATATCTAAATTACTCTTCATTCCCTGAAATGATCTCTAGATAGGTGGTGTGCTATATACATGCTGCTCAAGTTCCTCAAGAGTGTCTTCAACACCTACTTTTGCAGTGAAAGAATTTAGTTTTATCTCATGCTCCTGGTGTAGCTTCTTGGGTTGGAGCTGGAAGGTGGAAATTTGATCTAAATAGTTACCATGGAGTTTGATTGTTTGGACTTTAAAGTAAATAGAAGTCACATCCTTATTTTGTCTCAGTTTCTATGTAAGAAAATAATTAAATGTTGATTATCTTGAATAAATATAAAAATCATGCTATGGAGAACGCAGAGAGTTAAGAACTAACAGATATTTATTGAAAAAATTATTGTATTGAAACTAAAGCGAACCTCTATATCTTGTGTACTATTAGCTCAGATTACTTTTGTTTCTAATTTTGTTGTCAAATTGATTAGAATGAGAGTCAAAGGATTGGTTGGAGAGCTACCTGCTCTGTCTTTCCTTCTTTATCTTTGTTGAGTAGTAATATCTCTAATCCTAGAAGTAGAAAGGAAGGAAAAAGTATAGATAGCAAATTCTTTGACTAAACTTGTAATAAATGAGTATCTTGAAATGAGCATTTCAATACTTGATACTATCGAGTATTTAACTGAAGTATTAAAAATAAAATCCTATGAGAAGTATATAGGTTAATGATGAAAAATTCAGGTGGTAATTGAAAATAGTTACTAATTTCCTTAATCTAGTTTTACTATTAGCTTTAATTTTAATTGCATTTGCCCTGAAGTTAGACCACCTGAGTTCAAACTCTGCCTTCTGTTCTTACTAGAGATGACCTAAGGCAAGTTTTAATATTTTTTTAATATGAATTTTTGTGCTTTGGTTTCCTTATCTGTAACACAGGGTGACATTATCTAATTCCTCGAGTTGTTCTGAGAACCAAATGAGATAATACATGTAGTAGTGCTCAGCATAGTGACTGGTACTTTCTAATTATCTAATAACTACTCTTTTTATATTTTCAACTCTCTGACAATCATCCATCCATCCATCCATCCATCCATCTCATCTCTCCTTCCCTCCCTCTCTCACTCCCTTCCTCCCTCCCTACACATTTACCTCTCTGCCCAACTATTCATCTTTCTTATGTTTTTAACAAAATAGGTTGTTTTTTGACAGAGAATATATAGACTTTAAAAAATATAAAGTGAATTTAATTGGGGGTCTGGGAAGAAGAGACAGACAGTTCTGGAAAACCAAGTTATTTTGCAGATACCTAGAGACTTTATTTTAATACCTTTGTGTATATACATAAAACCTTTAATTTGTTTCTGCCAAATCACTTAATAATATTTAAATAATTGGCAAATATTTTTATTTCCTTTATGAAAATATTGCACTAGAAACTGTGAGAATATAGAGAAGCCTAGGGTTTGTTCTGCCCTTGAAAATTTGTAATCTGGCTTGGAATTATTTATTAAAAAATTATGATATTTTATATTTTTAAAAGATTATGTAAGTTAGTATGCATTAAATATAAAATGAGTGATATAAAATAGAATGTCAGAGCACTTATTAAAAGTGAGTAGCAGAGGGGTAAGTGTTAATTACTTGGAGTAGTTTTCCTAATGATAAAAAAGGATGGGGGAAGAAATGGGAGCAAAGACATGGAGTCATTAATAAATGAAGTTTGAGTATATCAGTCTAGTTAGAGTAGAAGATTAAGTGTGGACTACTAGAAGATAACTTTAGAAAAATTGGTTAGAGCTGAATGGAGGGCACTGAATGACAGAGTGAGGAGTTTGAACTTTTTTTCTGTCATGAGGGAAGAATCATTGATGTTTTTCCATCAAGAGAGATGTCTGGTTAAGGTAGGAGTAGTAACATTGATTTGAAGGATGAGATATTAAAATTAGGGAAACCAGTGTAGAATGTGTTGCAAGACTCCAGGCATGATGTGTAATAAAGCCCTATACTAAGGTGAGTATGCTAAGAAGGTAGGGGCATGAGAAATGTTCTTAGGGAAGAATTGATGGAGTTTAGTGACAGACTGGCAATGAGGATAAAAAAGAGGATGGAGATAGCGTTATTATTTTTAAGTTGGTTCATTCTGAGAATACTACCCTTACTCGTGTGAATGAATAAGGGTATGGAAATTCATGATGCCTCTATTTTTAAGTGTGTTGACTATGACATAGTAGAGTGCATCTTGGTGTGACTGTCCAGCAGTCCTTTGAGGACTGTTGTATTCCAGGGAGATGAGAGAGAACTCAGTGTTGGGGATATAGATATAAAAATCATATGATTTAGATATTGAGGAATGAAATGTTTAGTAAAAAGAGTAGAGAGAAAGAATGTTTAGGTTATTGGTATTAACATGCAGGTGAGTTTTTTTTTGGTGATCATTAAAAGTAAGTTGCTCATCTTTCTTTCTCTGACTTTCCCTCTCTCTTTCTTCCTAATATTACTGTCTACAGTGTGTTATGCACTGTGTAGGGCACTGGGGATCCACTAATGAACACCACAGACATGATCCCAATCCTCTTGAAACATACAGAACAAGCTGCTTTTTAAAATAAAACCTTTTAAAGCTTTCTATTTTTTTCCATTTATAAAATCAATAAAAGCATTTATATCCCAGGGTCTGGAAGATATGCTCTGACAACAAATTTCCTTTTCTTCCTCTTGTTGATACTTTCTATTATTACTATATTGTAAGGATATTCTATTGGACTATAATTTTAGGAATGTATTAACTTGAAGTTCAAAAAACACGGATGGTTTCACCTTTATTGGGAGGTTTTTATTGTGTTAAGATTTTAAGTAGAGTCCCTTGGAAACAAACTTCATTAGGTTACTTGAAAGGTCAATGAAAAAGATTTTGTCCTAAAGCAGTCTTATTTCTTTTTTTTTTTAATATAATATTTATTTTTGTTATTCGAATCTTTTACATTATTATGTATTCCCCATAAGTTACCACCACCTGTTCACCCGTGGAGCCATCACCATAGTCCTCCGTGCTCCCCTCCTCCCCCCTTTTGAACCCTCCCCCCCCTCCTTCCCTGCTGAATGTTGCTTTCTTATTTGGCTCCCCTATATTCCTGTTATAAGTGAAACCATTAGATATTTTTCTCTTTCTTTCTGGCTT
>PVIJ01004534.1:78031-116397 GCA_004024925.1 Scalopus aquaticus | reverse complement strand
CACAATACATCTGATAAAGGACTGATAACAAAAATTTACAAAGAACTCACACAACTCAACAAAAAAAAAGCCAATAACCCAATGAAAAAATGGGCAGAAGAGCTCAAAAGGCACTTCTCCAAAGAAGAAAAGCAAATGGCCAACAGATACATGAAAAAATGCTCAACATCACTTATAATCAAGGAAATGCAAATCAAAAACACTATGAGATACCACCTCACACCTGTGAGGATGGCACACATTAAAAATGCAAGCAATAACAAATGCTGGAAAGGATGTGGAGAAAAAGGAACTCTTCTACACTGCTGGTGGGAATGTGAACTGGTCCAACCACTATAAATCAATACAGGTTTAAAGACAGTTTCAAGGGCATCCCCGGTGGCGCAGCGGTTGAGAGCTGCGCTGCAGCTGGGGAGAATCCCTCATGGTGCGGCAGACCTCTCCTGCCTTGCCCGCTGCTCCCCTCAGCAGTGTATCTCTCTCTCTTTTTTTTAATATATATTTTTATTATTATTTATGTCATTTACATTTTGTATTCCCCTTGGGTGGCCCACCACCCATGATCCATTTCCTTGTGTTCTTTTCTATTCCGTTTTGTGCGCTTTTCCTTCCCTCCCCCTGTCCCCCCCCCCACCCCCCACTGATTGTCTCTCTCCTATTTGGTTTCCTTATAGTCCTGTTATAAGTGAAACCATTCGATATTTTTCTCTTTCTTTCTGGCTTATTTCACTGAGTATGATCCCCTCTAATTCCATCCATGTCGTTGCAAATTGCATGTGTTTATCTTCTTTGAATGCTGAATAGTATTCCATTGTGTATATGTACCACATCTTCTTGATCCAATCATCTATTTTTGGACATCTGGGTTGCTTCCATACCTTTGCTATTGTGAATGGTGCCGCAATGAACATATGAGTGCATGTATCCTTTCGGATTAGTGTTTTTGTGTACTTTGGGTAATTCCCAAAAGTGGGATTGCTGGGTCGTATGGAAGCTCCGTGTTTAGCAGTTTGAGGAATCGCCATGCAGCTTTCCATAGTGGTTGGACCAGTTCACATTCCCACCAGCAGTGTAGAAGAGTTCCTTTTTCTCCACATCCTTTCCAGCATTTGTTGTTGCCTGTATTTTTAATGTGTACCATCCTCACAGGTGTGAGGTGGTATCAGCAGTGTATCTCTTATCTGCCTGTTCTGTTCCCCACTCTGTCTCTGGTGAACTCTCTCGCCGTCCCACGCCTCTGGCCTGTACCCCAGCTTGTATGTATAAATAAATAAATCTTTAAAAAAAAACAGTTTCAAGTTCATGGTAAGGATTTAATGAGAAGTTTAGAGAGGAAAATTTCAAGGTTGGCAAAGGTGAATATTATGACAGGGAAAGTAAAATGTTATTTTATAAATATTATGTGAATTTCAATTACTTGTCATGAACTCAGTTATTTAATTTTGCCATCTTACTCAGCCTGAAGTCAGATTCCATCCAGATAATTGCCATTATGCTTTTATCCAACTACTATTTTTTTGTATAGTTTCTGTCCAATTATTATTTATGAATCTTAGAGCAGGTCCCTTGGCAAGTTTGAACCCAGATATTTTATTTTCAAAATCTTTAATGAAGTTGCCTGTTAATGCGACAACAGTGCCTGATAGGAACTGAATGATGTCTAAATATTGATTTTGATGTCTGTCACAGCTTTGAAGTACTTCTGTTTAATTCAGTTTAAAGAAATAAGGATTTAGAAACTGGCTGATGGAAAGTGCATTTAATGTTTTAAACATAATTCAGCATATTTACATGCACTATTAAAAATAATGAGAGCCTAAAAAAGCTATAATCTTATTATTACAGTGTTGAATTGTAAAGCTATTGCTATTATAACCTGTGTGTGTGTGTGTGTGTGTATACACATCTGTCTAAACATTCTATATTTTTAATAGTAGAGTTATTTTCAGTGGTGTCAGCAAGATGGTGGAATCAGAGTTTTCCACCCATTATTCCCCCATAGAACACTGATTTTGATAACGACTCCTGGACAAGAGTATTTTTGTGGGAATCCAGGAGTCCAGTGAAGAAGTTGTAGTCCATTGCTAGAATAAAGAGTCCAAGAGAAGACACATTGAAGAGGGTAAGAAGAATGGTTTCACTTTAACTACATTGTCCTTCTTCACCACAGTACAGCTGAGTGCCAGGAGAAAGCCTCTCAGCTCACTGTTTCTCTCATAGGGGAAAGTGGGTAAGTAGCCAGCTCACCAAGAGATGTCCCTCGAGACCCATTTCTTTCGTACCCTTCCTGGAATATTGAGGTGATTGGCACATCTGAGAGGTTGGGAGAGTCTAGGAATAAAGCAATCAGGGCTTGGAATTCATCAGAAGACTACAGGGCTTCACAGTCTTCATCAAGAAGTCCAACCAGGAGCTGCTTATGGTATCTGTCTTGTAGAACCCCCAAATGGCCCCAGTCCCTGAGCCTCACACCCTGTCATCTCATGGCTGATGTCTCATGCACCTAGAACTGAAATATAAAATATCATAAATGATACTGTGAATAATTATATGCCATCAAATTGGAAAACCTAGAAGAAATGGATAAATTATTAGAAATGTAAACCTATGAAGATAGGATTATGAAAGAAGCAGAACATCTGAACGGACCAATAACAAATAACAATCATAAATTAATTATACAGTTTATTTTATTTTTATTTGATTGAATCAGTAATCAAAAATCTGTCAACAAAGAAAAATTGAAGACCAGATGAAGAATTCACTGATAAATACTACCAAACATTTAAAGAAGAATGAATAGCAGTCCTTTTCAAACTTGTCCAAAATTTGAATAGGTGGGATTCTAAATTCACTTTACAAGGCCAGCATTACCCTGACATGACATCCAAGTCAGACAAGGACACTATAAGAAGTTATAGCTCAATATCCCTTATGAATGTAGCTACAAAAAAATCCTCAAGAAAATACTAGCAAGCCAGATTCACTATCACATTAAAAGATTGTGCACTCACACCTAGTGAGATTTATTACTAGGATGTAAGGATGACTGAATATATGAAATCAGTAAAAATGATACACCACATTAGTAGAAAAAATATTAAAATAATTCAATTATGTCAATAGAGGCAGAAAGAATATTAGATAAAATACAAAATCCTTACATGATAAAAACTCATATCAGGTATAGAATTATATATCTCAACATGTATATATGTCATCTGTGACAAACCTGACACTAATTTGTACTTAGTAGTGAAAGCAGAACATTATTCCTTTAAGATCAGGAACAAGAAAAGGATACCCACCCTTATAACTTATATTCAATTAATAATGAAATCAAGAAGAGGAAATATATCCAAATCAGAAATGAGGAAATAAATTGATTTGTTTGCATATGTAATCTCATTTATAGGAAATCTTACAAACTACCAAAAACCCATTGGAATTAATAAATGGATTTTATAAAGTTATACCATATAAATCAGCATACGAGATATGTTGCATTTTTATACAGTAACAATGATCTATTTGATACAGTCACATTTACAATAGCAGCAAAAAGAATAATGTGTTTAGGAATAAATTTAAGAGTTGATAGGTTTTTACAATAATAACTATAATATAGTGATGAAAAAATATAGAAGATGTTCATAAAAGGAAAGATAATCTCAAGGTCATGGACTGGAAGATTTAATATTGTTAAAATACCATTCTACCATTTGTTTTCTATAGATTCAATATAATCCCTACCAGAATTCCAAGAGCCTTTAGGAGAGGGGCACAGATATTATACACAGAAGAGAATGCAGTGTGAAAGTGAAGCAGACATTGGAGTTATGATCACAGCCGATGAATATGGTCAACAAATGGAAGCTGGAAGGGGCAGTGAACAGATTCTTGCCCATACTTCTGGGGAAATTTAGCTCTTCCAATTGTCCAGAGAATATGGCTCTTATTTTTGGCACAGTGGAACTGATTTTGAACCTCTGTCCTGCAGATTCTAGATCTACTGTTTATGCAATAGTTTTTTTTTTTTTGATTAAAGAATTAGTGTTGAATGAAAAAAGTTTTGCAAGTATAGGTGCTTTGTTGTCTGAATACATTCATTAACCAATTTCTGTAAAACAGTTACTAGCTCTACTCTCAGATTTCTAGGTTTATATAATTTATAATTGTTGATAGGCCAACTACAAGTGCATTTTATTGGTACTACACACTGGTATCAAGAGCTTTATTTCATTTAAATTAGCATTAAAAAGCATAAATGACAAGTTACCTAATACATTAATATTCTAAAATTGTTAAGAATATTATAATTCATTAAAAACACTCCCATGGACTGAAAGAAAATTAGAATCAGTATTTGAATGTTGTTATAACAGAAACAGTGACTGTATGGGTCATTGGCTCAGAAGGATTCTTTAGAATAACAACATGTGTCAGAGGCTTTATTGATGTTGACTCATGTTACTCAGTAGAAAATCAAATGGTGAAATAATTAATCTCTGGCAATATGGAATATAGGTCAGGAATAAAATGCATTTCTGGTTTTGGTGGCAACGTTAGCAAACAGAATATTGTTTATTCACTTTGCTTGCTTTAGGTCTTGTTTAACTTAGTGTAAGAAAATGAAATTAAAAAGAATTGACCACTTGGCAAGGAAGTATAAGCAGGAATATGGACTATTCAGACGCAGAGTCTGAAGAAATACCACTGCTGCTTCTACATAAATAGCAAGAGTATGAGAAACATTTGTGGAAACTTTGAGTGACCTTTGCTTATTAAACATTAGCCTTTTGCTGAAGATGAAATTAAGGTATGATTTCCACACACTTATTGTTAATTATCCTCAGGAATTATTGTGCCTCAAGGCAAAGTTCAAGTTAAGAGAATGGGATCAAATGAACGTTCTTAATTAGATAAAATGACTTAAGGGTAAAAGCTCCAGGTTGTGGTTTTCCTACTGAGTCCAGGGTTCAAAGTGCCTGACCATCAAATTGAGAGAGACAGGAAAACAAGAGAGCAAAGAAATATAGCTGTTTTGTTAGCTATAGCAAAAACTAGATTTCTGAATATGGTGATAGGCATTTGAAAAAGATTTGTATGAGATGAGACAGATATGACACCTGTTAAAATTTTTGAAAGAGTTATACTTTCAAAAAACTAGGGGTCAGTGACTG
The DNA here is from genome assembly GCA_004024925.1 of Scalopus aquaticus. Lineage (NCBI taxonomy): Eukaryota > Metazoa > Chordata > Mammalia > Eulipotyphla > Talpidae > Scalopus > Scalopus aquaticus. The sequence continues at coordinate 111,214 of PVIJ01004534.1, read as the reverse complement.
AGTTCAAGTAATGCTTGGATACCCAAGTATTTCCACACATTCTTAAGAACATGCTTTTTCACTATTTAGAAAAGCTTATTGCTTAGTTTACACATATAAGAAAATAAAGTGTCTTATCTGTGAGTCTGAAATTTTTCAAAACAAAGTTATGAAATTAGGTAATCAGATAAGGAAATGTAAAATATGACAGGCTGATATAAGATCTAATAACCTTATAGTGTTAACTGGAAATAGTTTCAATGATAGTTAGTGAAAGGATTTATTAAATAATCGAATTGAGCATTTTAAAACCCGGGGTAGCAGGCCCACAGATTTGATTCTGTGGGAGATGTTCTAATGAATACAAGTTTGAATTTAGTTTATATAGGTAGAAATAGTGAGTGATTGACATTGAGAATATGTTATTCCTGATAGGAGGGATTTATGGTTTTGAATTCTACCAACCTTGAGCTATGCTGATGCTAGAGGAAGGCGATATAGGATTTCATCTCTTCCATCCTAAAGAATACCCTGCAGAGATGGAGAGGTGGGGTGTCCTTTGTTACATACTGTTGAAATCTTTCTATCTGTGTCTTGGTCATCTGTGGGTGTGAAAAGACTGGCTTTATCTTCAGACAGTAGAATTCCTGCTTAGGTTACAAGGTGGGGGTCTGTCTTTTCTATGACTTTGCCCCCTTGCCTGCTAGGCCAGGGGAGGTAAGCGGAGGAGTCCTCCAGAAAATTGTACAGTATGTTCACACTAGCAATCTGTACTGCTATCTTTTTTGCCCCAACATATAGTTCCATTGTTTTGATAAAGAAATTTTATCTTCCGTGTCACATTGTTCTTTCGTAGCAAAAAAGTGTTAATTTCTCAATTAACCATTTCAGAATTTCATTTGAGAATATAATGGACATGGACGGGAAAATTCTTTGAAAATGTTACAGGGTTGGAAAGAAAATCTGAGTTGTACAAAAAATCAGGTCTGTCATATTTATCAAGCATATATATATATATATATATATATATATATATATGTATGTATAATGAAAATTTTTGTCATCACCTACGTACCAGGATTTGTTCAGCTTGTCAAAATAGTCATCTTGTTTTGATCCTATAAGATGCATGTAACTAATTATTTTATAATATGGACACTGAACATTTAAACAAAACGCATCTCTTTCTTTTTGGAAAGTTCTCAGGTGAAATGGTATATAACCCCTAAGGTAGAAAGAAAAACAAGAGATAATTGTCTTTCCAGATTATATTAATTTTTCATTGTGGAGTATCAAATAAGTAATTAAGAATAAAAATGAATTTTTTAAAAATAGGGGAATGGTTACAACACTATAAGATTTAGGGGTAGGTGTCACACTTCTCTGGACGTACAGAGGTTCTTTTTCAAAGATAAAATTTTAATGAAAGGTCAATAAAAATGTCATTTAAAGTGAATTTACATTCTAGGCACAGCAAACTGTAATTTTTTTAAACCACAGGCTAAGTGAAGCATACGATGTGAATGTGTGTATTTCCCCTAGTGTCTCATGAATGCTTTCTAGGTCTCTTGCAAAGATCAAAGCCACTCTAAGTAGTGTCATGTCAATTAAAGCTGTCTACAAAGTGAAGTGCATTTTGGCTTTCCTTCCTACTCTGAATAATGTCGAATGCCTGAAAGGGTCAGTCAGCTGCAGTAGTCTGGCCTGGGGGCCAGTTTTCCAAGTTTGGTTTATTATTGAAAATAGAAGCTATGCAGGCTTGATGGATTTAAAAAGTAAACCAAAATTTATTTCTTGCCCGTGCCATATGTATATGTGAGCTAGCCTGGGGTTTTTGTCTAGTTTCATCATAATCCTCACAGTAGGATCCAGAATAATGTATCAGCTTCTATCTGACATTGGTGTAACTATAACTGAAGGAGAAAAGAAATTTTCAGAGCGTACACTAATGAAGTATCTGCTAGGAAAAAGGACAGTATTTTCTGCCCTCTGTAACCACAGCAATTCATACAACCATATCTGAGATGCGTATCACAGTTTAAGCTCCTGCAGGTGGGAGAACTGGAGCATAATATGTTCTACACACGGGCTGTTTATAGTGCCAACTTAGCACGTACATCCTAAATGACTGCTTCTATACAGTGAATATTTTTATACTTAAGCATGAACCTATAAGGTTGTTTTCTCCAACTCCCAAACTTAATTTTTAGCACACTTTTGATTTAAAAGTAACATTCCAACAATTTTGTTCACATATAATTTTCGTGCAGCTTTTATTCATTCTCATGGCTACTTTGTATTTCACATGGGACACTGACTAGGTAATTAGAAAATGCCACAAGTGGCAAGGGAGCTTTCTCATCTCTGCCAGAAACTGGTGCCATTTCAAAGCTCACCTATCAGTACTCAAGCTATCTTGGCAGAGATGGGAATCCCTACTGCATTGGCTGGCAGGCGCTGCCTCTTTGGGGTAGATTATCATTAGAGAGCTGCTATATGAAAGATGAAAATAATGGACACAGGATGTCAGTGTGTGAAAATAAGTGGATTTTTATGAACGTCCAACATCTAAAAATTAAAGATAACTTTGACATATTTTTATACATTTTTGTTATATAAAATGTTAGTTTTATGTAAACACCTAAAGGTTGAACTTTTTATCAACAGTAAATGAGTCCTTTAAATTTAATATTTTAAAAACTTACTGGTTTTAATTTTGAATCCTCCTTTAGCTAATAGTATGTTTGTGTCCTACTTTCTATGTATATCTGTCTCTCTCTCTCTCTATACACACCCACACACATTTAGTATATACTATGTATAAATACATATACTTGTGCATACTTTGCATAATTTTGATCTGTAAATTTTTAACATTGGTTTTTCTTGTAAGCGTGTGATTTTAACCTTATTTGAAAAGGTAGGTCTTTTAGAAAGGGAGTTTAACATAATTTATACTTATTTAAATAAACAGAATATGAGGGCCTCCCTGCCGGCGCAACGTGTTAAGCACAGTGCTGTGGAGCTATCAGCAGCTGGGGCACAAATTCGATGCCCAGCCAGGGAGATTCCCACATGGCGTGGCAGACCTCTCCTGCCTCTCCCGCTGCTCCCCTCAGCAGTGTATTTCGGTCGATCTGTCTGTTCTGCTCCCCACTCGGTCTCTGGTGAACCCTCTCACTGCCCCACATCTCTGGCCTGCACCCCAACTTGTATGCGTAAATAAAATAAATCTTAAAAAAAAACATGATGTCAGCAAGATCACCAAATAAAACATCTCCACTCATATTTCTCCTCAACAAAAATAATTTGGCAACCATCTGTGGACCCAGGTACTTTTGTGGGAGCTTGGGATTCAGACTGGAATTTGGGATTCAGGCTGGAGGTTGAGTACACCAAGAGAGGCATTTCGAGATGCCAGGCCCACATTTGACAGTTGACTCTCTGCACATAGTCCCACTACAGACAGCAGCTCTGAATCCGAGGGCTGCCCCTGTCACGTTTGGTGTGGGTCTGTCACTGTCGCCATGTTGCAAGGGACTTGGTAGGAGCGTCTCCTGGCTGCTCTCCCTGTTTCTGTGTCATCCCCCCCACCCACCCAGCTAAGTCAACATAGGATCTAGAATGGTCCTTGTAATCTGTGGAATTTCTTTACGTATCTCTTCAACTCCTGCTCTGACTTTCCATTCACTTGGAGTTTAAAGTTAAATCATTACAGGGACTACAAAGCCTCACATGAGCAATGTGCCCCCATTTCCCCTCTTTGCTTTTAAATGCTTTCTTGGTGTTACTCCACTCCACTTGGGCCTTCACCTGGCTGGTCCTCGGCCTGCAGTACCCTCCTACTTTCCAGTGTTGGCTAGATTTCTTGTTACCCTCTTGGTCAGCCCTGACTTCACCACTTCTCCAAAAAATGTAATCTGTTCTCTTCCACCTTCCCCCCACCCATCTCTTCTTCTGAACCAAGGTGCTCCTTCTTACCTGTACTCCTTTCCATATCATTTTATCTTCTAATGCATGATATTTTTTTAATATGTGTTATATTGCTGTCTAGATTTTAAACCCTATGAGAAAAGAAATTGTTTACCATTTCTCTTTCTCAGATATTTTCCATCTGCCTAGAACAGTTTCTGGTATTTAGAAAACTTTCGGTAAATGTTTGTTGAATGGATGAATGAAAGATCCTAGCAATTCAGTAGGATAAAAATAAGAAATAAGTAGAAAGATTGGAAGAAAAGAAATACTTCATTTCTCACAAATGACACAGTAGATTATGTAGAGAAATACAGTGATTTTTGCATATAATAAGACTGGGTTAAAAACATCAAAATGAAAATTTTCCCTTTACTAAAGCATCACCTTTAGAAAATGTTATAAAAATAAATATTAAACATGTTATTGGAAACACAAATTTCTGAAAGTAAATTTCTGAAGATGTGTCATGACCTTCCTGAGCAAACTATGAAACTATGTTGAGATACAGTTAAGATACAGTAAGGAAGACATAAATGGAGAGGTACATCTTGGTTATAGGTTCAAATCAGTGTTTAAAATATGCACATTCTCATCTAATTGATTTTTAGAGTTAATGCAAATTCTTGTCAAAATTACAGCAGGATAATTGTATAAAATGTCTTGACAAAAGTTAAACACATTAACACGCACACGCGCGCACACGCACACACGCGCACACACACTGTCTCACACATAGATTCTTCAGGACAGTCTGAATAAAAACAATGCAGGAATACTTGCTCCAGCAGATGTACTATAACTTTATTATAATAAAAATAGTGAAATGTTGGAAGGGTAATTATACATCTCAGTAAGAAAACAGTTCAAAATCAGAACCACCATTACAGGGACATGTTTATTTGTGACAAAAGTAACAGGTCCTGTGAGTTTTGGATGGAACTTTGAATAATGCTACCACAGTTGAGCAGCCACACAGAAAACAAAAAGGGTCTCATCTCAGTACTACCACCTATAAAAAGCACATCTGAATGACCTGAAGAATAAAAAATAAATAAAGTCAGATGCTATAATGCTCTTAGGAAGGAAAAAGGAAAAAAAATGACTTTAGGGAAGTGGAACAATTCTTTTTTAAAAAAGGTTTAATTATGCATACAAGAGCTGGGGTATAGGCTAGAGGTGTTGAGGGTAGGGGGATAAGAGGGTTCACCAGAGACACAGTGGGGAGCAGAACAGGCAGATCTACTGAGATACACTGCTGAGGGGAGTAGTGGGCAAGAAAGGAGAGGTCTGCCACAACATGTGGGTTAGCTCCCTGGCTGGGGATTGAACTCAGGCTTCAGTGGCTGGCAGTAGCTTCATAGTGCTGAGACTTAACCCCTTGGGCTGCCAGGGAGGCCCAAGTGAAATAATTCTTAAAGAATCAAGCAAACAACAACAACAAAAAAAAAGGTCTAAATATAAAGAGCAGTATTTTTGACTAAATTAAAATTTCTATTCATTGCAAACACTGTAAAAAGTAACTGATGAAGGACTCTATCCAGAGTATACAGTAAATTCCTACAAGCCAATGAAAAAATTAAGAGAAATTTAAGTGGAGAAACTGAAATTGATTATTCAATTAAATAAAACAACTATATATTTTTCTGATTGATAATGTGGCTCACTATTATAATGTAACATATTTTTATATATTAAATCTGTTCTAATACAAATTCAATAGTTTATTGATCTTGTTAACCGGAATGAAAGTCTCAGACAAAGAGTTGATTAGATAATCAGAGAAAGGATTAGAACCCAGGCAGTAGTGGGATACATTTTACTGTGTGCAAACTGTTCCAATAATCACAAGTTTGAGTTAAGTTTAGGTAGATAGGATCAGTGAGTCACTGACATAAAAATGTAATTCCTGACAGCGGTGTTTCTAGTCCTAAATTGTTTTGACCTAAGGATCAAGTGATGCTGTCTATGTGGAGAGGAAGTCAGATGCTGAAGTTTAATCTCTCCCTTGCTGAAGGATGCACTGTGGAGATGCCCAGTCTGGATATTCACTGTTCATCTTCTTATGCATTTCTGGTCATTAGTGGAGGTTGAAAGGCTGGTTTCACCTGCAAAGAGTAGATTTTTATGTAATTGCTTCATTGTCTTCTATTCTATGTACCTAGCTTTGCTTTCTTGTCTGTAAGATAAGAGAGGAAGGGTTTCCAGAACATTTTACAGTATGTTCATAATCACAACTCAGAAATCATTCTTTTGTACAGATTCAAATCTGATAAAGCTATATATTTACAAAAAAACAGTATTAAACCCATTGGTGTACAAATAAATTTTGTACATCAATATTAACAATATAAAATGATTCTCTTACATGTTTTCAATTTAAGAAATTTTATTTTAATAAAAAGTATAGGTCATTAAATATTAGTAGTATTTATGGAATTTTGAATCATTGGGGGGCTGTATTATCCTCCAAAGTAGATATTAGAGAGGACTACTTCTTTTTATTAAGTGAATGTAAATCAGTTCATATTGGGGATATTAGGAGATTGTTTTCTCAAATTATTGATTACTTTTTATTGTGAAGTATGCACATAAAAACATACCCAGAATATATAATGCAATAAGTGAAAAATAATGTACCTACATTCAACCTATTAGATTTGAATATTTTTAAAGAATTTTGTCAAATCCTGTATTTTTTCTCTAACTTGCAGACCATTAGGTTGTTATTCAACACATTTAGTCATAGCTTATTATCCAGTTAGCCACTGCTCTTTTCTTCTTAAACTAGAACGCATTCTAATACCAAATGTTAAGGCATTTCTGCTTGGGGATTTAGATGAATGTCTATTCTCTTCCTTTTGCCATTTTTGTAATGGACATTTGTTAAGAAAAAAAAAATAGAAATAACCAGAGTTGTTTCTAATAAGTAATGATACAATATGTGATCTGTGTCATTTACTTTATCATTTTTTTTCTTTTGTAAAGTGAGTACCTCAAAAGATGTGATTTTAGTGGATAATTTTATACATTGCTTTGGTGAGGGCTTTAATGACTGAATCTTATTCTAGTTAGCAGAACATTCTTTTTGAAAAGCAGCATTCCTGAGTTATCTTTGACATATAAAAACGGTAAATATTTAAAGTTTACAATGTGGTGTTTTGATATCTGTACACATTTTGAAAAGATCACCACAATCAAGCTAATTAACAAATCTAGATCCATCACAGCTACAGTTACCATAGTGTATGTGTTGAAATTTAAGATCTATCACATTTGCAAAAATCAGTTATAAAAAACTTGTTATTTATATTTAACAAGCTATACATTAGGTCTCCATAAGTTGTGCACCTTGAATAACTGAGATTTTGTAAGCTTTGAGCAATGTCACCACTTTCCCAGTCCCTGCCATTCTCTGTTCTACACTACTTCTGAGGGTTTGGCTGTTTCACTTTCCACATACAAGTGAGATCACACAATATTAATCTTTCTATTTGACTTACATCACTTAGCATAATGCCCTCTAGCTTCATTCATGTTGTCATGAAAGGGAGGACTTAGTTCTTTTTAAAAGCTGAATGATATTCCATTGTATATATAGTCATGCGTTGCTTAATGATGGGAAACATTCTGAGAAATTTGCTAGGAGATTTGTCATTGTGTGAATGACAGAGAGTGTACTTACACAAATTAGATGTTATAAGCTTCTATGAATGTGGCTGTATATAGGAAACACTTATATATATGTAGTTACTATGTGGTACATGATGATATATAAATTGTCTTGTCTGTCTGTCTATCATTTTTTTTAATCTAATAACTATCCATTTACCTACCATGTAATCTTGTTTTCTTTATCTGTCAATGGACACTGATTGTTTCCATAATTTTATTATAGTGAATAATGCTACAAGGAGCATGGGGTTCAGATATATCAAATACTGATCAGTTATTTTGGAAATATACCCAGAAATGGAGTTCTTGGATTATATGGTAATTCTAGTTAATTTTTTTTTTAGATTTCTGTTTTTTTTGTAATCACAATATTAGTTTACATTCCCACCAGCAGTGTACGAAGTTCCCTTTTCTCCACACCCTTGTGGACATTTGTTATCTTTTGTCTTTTTTGATAATGGCCATCCTGATTGTTGTGAGATGATATCTCATTATGGTTTGATTTGCATTTCTCTGATGAATAGAGCTGTTGAACAACTTTGTGTACTTGTTAACCATTTGAATTCCATCTTTTGAGAAGTATGTAGCTCTGTACTCCATTAAAAAATAAATTTACTTTAATATTTTAGAGAAGATTTAGTTTCACAGCATAACTTCACCATTCAGAAAATCCAGTTAATAGCCTCCTGGGAGTTGTAGTCCAAGGCAGCTGCCTGTAAGTGGGGGTGGGGAGAATGTTGCCCATTCCCTGTGCTCTGGTGTTCCTCCCTTCTCTAAGATACATTTTATAGTACTCCCAGGGCCATTTTCAATCATGGGTAGCTGTTCTATTTTTTCCCTTTTTTTGTAGAGGTACGAGGTTGAGATCTCTTATTCTACCATTTTGGAGACTTTAATAGAATAATAGAATAGAACATTTGTAATTCATTTATTTTTGCTGTGTGGAGTATGCCAACATTTTATTATGACTGCAGTTATTTATCCATTCTGTGATAAGTATCTTGTTTTATTTCAATTTTGCTGTTTTTGAACATTGTAGCTATGGATATTGTCTTGTGTTCTAGAGGTGTCCATGCACAAACTTTTCTTTAGAGAATTCATCTGTTGGCCTAGTTTGGGGAAATGCCTATGGTAGTGAGGCAGCCTAGGTAAAGGAATGTTCAAACTGGTAGGAAAAGAGGTGTGAGCAATTTGCCCAACATCTTGTCTAAACAGGGTAATTGAATAGCAGGCTGAGTTACCCATTGTCCTTTTTGAACAGGTGGACTTGAGAGTGGACTGGCGCGCCCCGTCTTATATCCTATTCAAACAAAGTGAACTACTAGACAGACCAAAGGTGCCATGATAGACAAAAGGTGTTAGATGCTGACTAATAATTTAGTCACAAGTTCCTGGAGGAGGGAGGCTGGCGCCTTGTTGCTACAGTTGTAAGTGTGCATTTAATGAACTATGCTGCGTGCGAAGGAGTATGTAGCCTGTCTGCGCAGGCAGAGATCAGCCCGGAAAGGCTGCGATGCTGCTACCCTCTCCCCTGCCTCATGGTCCTGCCCCCAGATAGCTGCCTCCTAGTCTTCTTCAGGGAGCCCGGCTGAAATTCCCCTTTGCTGACTCTCACTCCCTTGTGCATGAATCTTTGATAAAACCTTGCCCGGTTTAGGTGAAACTGGTAAATTCTCTCTCCTGACCATCACATATTTTGGGATCTGTAACGTATTTTGAATAGTAGCAGTCATTTGACGGTTTGACTGGGTCTGGAGGTGTGAGATAGTCTCAGTCTGTCTGGCAGTTGATACTGGCTATTAACTCAGGTAAATCTGTTACCTGCCATATGTCTTCTTCCAGAAGGTTAGATTGGGCTTTTGCACAGCATGGTACTCTGAGGCTTCTACAAGGGTGAGAATGAATTATATCAGGTCTCTTAATTTCTTGGCTCTGCCTCAGACATTCTATTGGTCAAAAGCAAAGTAAAAGGCCAGTCTGGATTTAAGAGATGGGCATGTAGATGCCATCTAGCACAGTCCAGTGGTCTGTCAAAATATTTGTTTTACTTCTCTATTGCTACATAAATAAACCTCTTCAAATTTAATAGTAATGGTTTACTATTTCCTGGGATTTGTTCTGTTGGCAGTCTCTGCTCAGTCTTGCTGCTCTTTTTGGTCTGGGGTCATTAATGAGGTTCTGGTCAAATGATGGTTGGAGTAGAGCTGGAGGATCCATGCCTGTCTGACCATTGGGGATGGCTGTTTCCTGGGGCAGTTTGGGTCCCTTCTAGGTAACCAGGCTAGATTTTAATACCATTATGGTCTCAAGAGTTCAGTACCAACCCAGATTCTGCAGCCCAGTCAGCATCACTTAACAACAGATTATTGGTCAAAGCAAGACAAGTGCTGCCCGGTTTCAGGGTGTGCATGTTAAACTTATATTAATAAGTTCATTAATTATTAAACTTATATTAAACTTATTAATAAGTTGTATTAATAAGGGTGAGGCTATGCAAAATATCATGAAGCTATTTGCAGTCTACCATTGCTTGCCAGGCTTTTTGTTTTAAAATCTAGCTTGTCTGATACTTAATAAAGTGAGTTGGCTCTATAATATTTAGTTAATATTTTCTTCATTTGTTTTGATGGTTTAAATTTCAATCTTTTCCCTTCTGCTTTAAATAGCATATGGCTTAGCTTTATAAATTCATCTAAAATATTTTTAACTTTGTCTTATATTTTTAAAAAGCTTAGTATTTAAAATCTATGGATCTTTCCTGTGAGCTAGCTTGAATGTTGGAACATTATATTTTTCTCATACTACATAACATGCTATATGTCTGCTGCTTAGATCACTGGTATTTCGAATCTATCACTGGTTTGGGCATAATTGCAAGATAAATGTCGATTTCACTCTGAGATTGAGCCAACATCCTTGCTGTAGTAGAGAGTACATGAAAATGTAGTAGGTATCTTCTCAAGTAGTATTATGGTATTTCTTTTTTTATCTAGGAAAATAGTACACCTGGAAGTTTTTGTTTGATGTTGATTGACAGTTATTTCCAACAAAACTCATACTATTTTTAATACTAACTTCAATACTGTAGACAGTAGAATTTTAATACTAGTCTCAGCAGAAATTCCCGAATTTCTAAAAGTTAATATTATTTAATATTTTATTACCAAACATTACCAAGCGTATCTTCACACTGTTTTCAGTAGTACATCATTATTTAAAAAGTAAGCAGTTATTTTCAAAGTTATTTTACAAAAAATTTCTAATTATTTATTTTACTCATTTAAAATAAGGTATTACTTTTGAGGTTGAACTTATTTTCCCCGTATATACTACTCTATTTTAAATTTTGCCAGAAATTTTAAACAAACTGTTTTTGTAAGGATTTAAAAAGATACTGGAAATCTGTTGTTTTATGATCAGAACTATTTTTGAATGTTTTGTGTCTTAGTATTTCTAAAGTAAACTCATCTTTTTAAAATTTCTTAAGTATACTAGTGAAGTGAACAGTTGTAATAGTGAATTTGAATCTGTAAATACATGAGCTGTGACAATGTTGCCTCATTTTGCAGGGAAATTAACTGTATCATAGTTATGCCAAAGACAACAAATAAATACCAGGGCAAGAGCAGCAGACTGGAGATCACAATTCAGTATTTTCAGTTGAAATTGAATGTGTTCAATTGAATAATACTGAAAAATACTGTTAATTTTGTTTCCTCAAAATGCACTTGAATTTATTCTTCTGTTCTATATTACTCAAGAAAACAACTGTGAAATTTTATCTAATGGGGTGGGATGAAAAGACTACATGCCAGGGGCGAATGGCTAAGATAAATTCAGCACTATTTTCTGAGCACATGGTTGGGTGGACTAACAAATTTGTGGATTGATTTCAAATGCAGAGCAGAATTCTGGTATGTTCTCTTTGGAGAAGTTCAGAATTAGTAGTGACTCACTGAAATGGAGATCAGTAAGTGGCTCATTTTCCTTTCCTCTTGTATATTTAAAAGATATTAAACCTAAGCTTCTGGCATTGGTCTTCTCCAGGAAAGGAGGAGCATATGGGAAATGCGATCACAAGATAGCCCAGACCTCCTAGCGTCCATGGGATGGTCCTTATGTGGCTCTACCCCTCTTCTGCTTCCTGACTTCCTGCCTTAGACCTTCAAGCAGCCACTATCTGGCCAGTAAGCTGCTCTGAGAAGGTTAAGAGACCCACTTTGACCCCCTTGATTCATAAATCAATTAACTTGCTGTAGTAATTGAATGTTGACAGTATTTATGTACCTCTTTTTATCTGTTCAGCTCCCAAATAGCCTTACTAAAACGGTGCTTTTATAAACTCTACCCTGACTTGCTCCCCTGCCCCCCAAAATGTACAAGAACTAACTTCATTATCAGCAAACGACAGGCTTTGCCTGAGCCCCTGGGGCAGGTGACAGTTTGATTGTTAAGTGGCTTACTGATACTTTGCCTTGATGTAGCACCATTCAAACTAGATCTCAAAGTACTTCACTAAACGTTAATTAATGATAGTTCATAATATCCTAGGGAGGATGGTACATTTTGCAGCTACCTGTTTAGAGATGAAATTTCCAGGGGTTAAGAGGATTGATGAAACTCACACTTCAAAAGCAGCTGTGAAGCTATGAATGGACTTCACAAACTTGAACTATCCATTTCCATCATTATTGGCTCATTTCTGCGAGTTAATGACCAAAATAACTGACTTGTTGTTTTGAGGTTTTTAAAGCAAAAGTGGCATAATTCAAAGTAAAAAGGTCAGTGCTTCAAAATGGTTTTCTAAGTAAGTCTGATAACAACATAAGTTTTTACTTGATGCCAGTATAGTTGAATATTTACCATGGAGGGTGTTTACTATAAAAAAAAAAAACATCAACTATTGGGCCTCCCCGGTGGCGCAGCGGTTGAGTGCTGCGTTGTGGAGCTGTAGGCAGCGGCGTCGTGAGTTCGACGCCTGGCCGGGGAGAATCCCACATGGTGGGGCAGACCTCTCCTGCCTCGCCCACTGCTTCCCTCAGCAGTGTACTTCTGATCTGCCTGTTCTGCTCCCCACTCTGTCTCTGGTGAACCCTCTCGCCGCCCCACGCCTCTGGCCTGTACCCCAGCTTGTATGTAAAAAAAAAAAAAAAACTATTTGAAAGCAGTATGTTGTGAGATGGAAAGGTTAGATTTGACAAGTTAGCACTGAATATTAAAGGTTCAAAAACTAACATTTAGAGACACTTATAACTAAGCTGTAAAAAGCGTGGGCATTGTGGTAGGCCACTGGCTTTATTTCAGGTCCTGTCACTTAAATGCTAAGAGAATTACTTGGAGAAAATTAGTGAATCCATCTGAATTTCACTTTCATCATGTATAAAAGTAGAGACAGGATCTAACCCTGTTAAAATGTGGGTAAATGTGTAGGTACGAAGAATGCCAGGTTCTTATCACAAATGTGTTACTTTTCCATAAATGACCAGTCTGGAAAAATCAATTGGAGTTTTTTATATCTAATTTTTAAAAATTATGTAGTTCATGTAAATGATATATAAATTTAAAGTTTATAAAGTATAAAATTGACTATTTATTTACTTCTTTTGCTTTTTCCCAAATTACCTAGATGTAAGAACCTCAAATTTCTTGTGTATTTCCAAATTTGAATTTACAGACACATTACATTTGTACTTGCTCATGAAAGCACAGTTGTCTTACCTAATACACATTGTTCAAAACCTTGATTCTCAGTTTTATATATTAGATATCATTTCATGTAAGTATGTTTAGAACTGTTCTTTTTAATATAACTTTATCATTGCTTTTAAATAAGTAATTCTTATTGATGTGCAGTAAGTAATTTTCCGCAGCCCTTTTCCATTATGACTGCTTTGCAGTGAGTATCCTGGTACATATTTCATGTTATGCATATGCAAATATGTCTGTACATATATAACTATAGGATAAATAACTATAGCAATATTACTATTTTTAAGTATATATTTTTAATTTTGACAGATTTTGCTGAATGGTGTTAACAGAAGTTGTTAAATTTGATAGTCCCTCTTGTTTCTCTTTTTTCCTGCCAATTCTGTACATTGAAGTTTTTTTTTTTTACTTTTGTCCATCTAATAGATAAAAATGTGTTTTTAAGTTTAAAACACAGAATAAAACTATTAAAATTAGTAGTAATTAATTAAAATTAGTAATTAAATTACATGTACAGAGACAGTGTCAACACCAACAAAACTAGTAAATTGTTTTCATGCTTAAAATTCTGTGTAAGCTGTAATAACATAAAAATAACACCTGTCCAACAACAATAACAAGAAACACAACAAAACCAACCAAAAATAAGCAGACAGCCATAATTCAGAGACCTCCTGTAGCGGAGGGAGAGGGGCGGGGACAGGACGGGGGCTGGAAGAGCACAGGGACTGGTGATGGCACAGGCGTGGGTTGGCGGTGGAAAGTCTAAGGGGACTGCACCGGAGAAAGGAAAGCAGACGTTGTAAGGAAAAAAAAAAAAAGGAACAACTATGTAAAATATATATAAATAAATAAATTATAAAAAAATAACACCTACCCAATATCATTGCATGATTTTGGAGACTTCCTAGTATATATTCTTTAGGTAAATATAGCTCCCCAGATTCCTTTAAAACATCACAATATTTAAGTGGCAGGGTTGTTTTGGTATATAGCATCATATGGTTTAATCCCTCCTCAACTGTTAAAATGTTCCTAACTTAATTTAGAGACGATTAAACATAGTATAGAATATATTATCCAGGTTTATATTTAAGATATTTGAGTATATTTTTGAGTGTTTATCTGTTTCAGTTTTGCAGGGATGAAACTTTAATTTTCATAGGTTGATCATTTATATTTGTCATTTGTTAAAAAGCAAACTATTTTTTTTTGCAATTCCAGTGCAATGCAGTTATAGCACTGTGTGTGTGAGCGTGTTGAGCACTGTTTACATCATATGCTTAGCTTCCTGATTGAAATGATAGAAAAATGTTCACTGTCACCTATGTTTTCACAAGAGAACATTTTAGTCTAACAATGCTATTCTACTAACAGATTGGAGTTGGCATTCATAAAACTGATGTTTGTATGTACGTGCGACAAGTTTTAAGCTTTATTAACTATAATTCTTTGACCTCAGTTATGTTAATAGTTCAAACCTATTATTGTTTATAGCCTGAATAAACTCTATAATTCAATCTCTCTCTTACCTCATTTCTCTTTGGTTGTAGGGTAGAGAACTAAAAATTTTCTCTTTGTACCTCTGTTGGTAAAATAATCTTAATATGAGTGAACAGAGGAGTGGGTGGCATATGAGGATTTGCAGTAGAGTTCAAGGGTCTATACAAATATGAGGTTTGTCTACGTGATCTAAACCTTGCATTATATTCCATAGTACCTGCTTGTTTTAAATGTGTTTCCACTCTCATCATTGTATAACTTGATACTCTGGTGTTATGTGCCAGGTTTTTCATCACCTTGCCATGTATAAGCCCTGTCTATTGTTTGAGAAGAGCTAGGTACATAGTCCACAGTGTGTTAGGTGAGTTAAATGGACAAATTCATTGACTAACTGATTTAGTCAAAGCCTTTTGGGGTATAGAGTTAACTTTTATTCCTACCAAGTATTAAATCAACACAATTGATTTGATTAAAGATGTTTTGAAACCCACTGTAACATTCAATCTGATCAATTATGCATTGGGTCAAATTTTGCACATTTAAGTAGAGAACAAAAATGCAGTATCTGCTCAGTTTCCCAAGATATTTGCCTTAAACTGATACTCTCTACTAGTACTACAAGGTCTTGTGTGTTGATAATGAGTGCAAAGAACAAACCTTTACCAGGCTTTGTCTATCTTTGTCTAAGTGGAGTTTTATCCCAACACAGAGAGTAGAGACTTAATGAGTTAATCTTTGACTGTCCACGCCTTGAGCTCCTGAAGAAAAGATGAAGCAGCTATGGGTTGTACAGAGAAGAACACTGTTTCTTTTCATGGTTCTAAGTCATTGGCTAAACTTGATGGGGATCAGGAAGAGAAGAATGCAGTGTGCTTCAGAGTTCTAGCCTCTAAGTTCTAGGGTTCTCATATACCCTCCCCTCCTTTTCTATGCTACTTTGTCAGAGAAATAATGAAATTGTAGAAAGTCTAGGGATCCATAACTTCGGACAGTGGGAATTACAGTAACCAGATGAAGGTAACTGGAGAGAAGTCCCAGATATTCAACACCTGCAACATCTCTAAAAAGTTTGCACCACCTGAATGCACATTAACAATACTTCAAACTTAAAAAAAAAAAATTGAGGTGCTTGTGCTTACAAAGATTCTGATTTAGTTATCCTGGATTGGCAGATTATGCTTATGCAGGCTGGTATGACCCTCACCCAGCATTAGAGCTGGCATTGTTTCCGTTGTTAAACATTTCTCAAAATTTAGGAGGCATGTAAACCATCTGAAGAGCTTATTATAATACAAATTGGTAGACTCACCCCAGAATTTCTGATTTGGAACATCTGGGTAAGGGCCTGAGAATTTTCATTTTTAACAGGTTGCCACCTTCCTGGCAAGGTGTTGACAGGCACCCAACAAGCCTGGCACATAATACTGCAACATCAGTATTATGTGGTGATCTGAGTGGAAACACATTTAAAACAAGCAGATAATATGGAAGATAATGCAACATGCTGAATTTTGGGGACCACACCTGGGGAACTGAATGTGTGGATGATCAAGGAGGCTAGTAGGTTGGAAGTATAATAATGACCTTTTTACGCAGGTAAACTAGCTGGACCTTGAAACCATCACTCTAACTTTAAGTCACAGTCTTGTTTTTCTTACCAGTGTATTACACTTTATGAATTACTTTTGTGTCTGTTATCTCAAATGGTATTTGAAAGAAAAGTGCTGATAGGAGCTATTATGTAATCATGAAGAATTTTCAGTTCAGATAACTGAAGTGAATTCCAAATAAGCACACTGATAGTAAAAGAGAACAGAAATCAATCAATGTATCTTAAAAGTTCATATTTTCTCATTATCCCAAGTTGTTTTAATCAATCACAGTGAAATTATTTCTTACTTACGTACCTCTCTTATTTTTATAATACAACTAGAATTGTTATAATACACAACAATTTGTATTAACTAAATTTTAATTTAATGGGTTGTGTAGTATTACAACTATTTATATGACTAAAATTTGCAGCAGTATTTTGTAAAAAATGTTTTTGTCTCCACTATAAAAATAAATTTTGTGCTCTCTTCCTATATCTTAGGAATATGTTTATTTGAAGATTTCCAATATCCAAAATATCTCATCTGTGATGAGTTATTTGGCAGTGAAGAGTTGCCTAATTTATTTTAAAACATATGAATTCAGTTTTTGGTATAACGCCGTGTAGGTACATATTGTTTCCTTTCAGGCTATTGTTTATTTTATTCTAAACATTCGAATTACATATAACATAGAAAAGATGTCTAAGGACTATCAGTTCAGGAGCTAAATTTTTATTAATGGAATGTTTTCCATTTTTTCTTTGGATTTGGCAGAATAACTAGAAGTGTTATTCCTTTGAAAGACTGTTTCATTGCTGTGCCTGCCTGAGGCCTCAGCTTTTTACATACACTTTAAAATGCACATTCGTCCCTTTCAAGGGACTCTATCACTTTGCCAACATCTGCAGAACACTTCAGTCAAAATTATCCAGTGGTTATTCATCTTGTACAGAAGCTGCCAGGATCTCAGCCAGACTGACTGACCGTTGTTTACCATCATTGAAAGTCAGTCACGTTGGCATTCCCTCTTCCCTGGCCCTCCCCTCCCCCTCCCCCTCCTCTCCCTCTCCCCTCCCCTCACTCATACCATACACATACACATACACATAGACAATGGATGTAATAACTTACATGCATTTTGATGACTCACAGAAATATTCCTGGAAATAAAGTTTGACCTAGCTACATGTTTTATATAGCTCTGTTCTAACATTTAACAACATAAGTGAATAAGTGATACAGTAATTAAAACAAAACTAACAATGACAAAACAACATACTCAAAAAGAAAACAAATACTGAACAGGCCTATAAACTCCATAAGCACAGGTTTTTGAAAGGGAGGTAGCAGAAAAATTAACTTTCATAAGACAGACACAAAAACATTTTATTTAAACTAGATAGGGATTGTTGTTCATATTGAAATTTGGTTTTTATTTTTAACCACAAAGAAATAGTTCCATTTTCTTTAAGACCTAGCTATATTTCTGATACATGTGCAATTATATCTGGAACTTAAATAATTTTTTATGATTTTTTTTTTTATACCTTGTAGTGTGAACAATACCACATTTAGAAGAACACTCCCTAGCTGGAATATTCCAGTATTCTATACTCCAGTATGGTTCTGGGCTGGGAAGCTGGGAAGAGCATGGCCACAGCTGTGAATGATAAAGTAGTCAAGGTCCCAGCCCTGAATGAGTCTGGGCTGCAGGGCGCATTTCTCCCCACACCTCTGCTCTCTGCCAGCTGTGCCCACAAGTCCTCATTCTTTCAAGTTATGGCCAGGTTTTCTTTCTTCTTAACCACTTCAGTTACTCTTTTTCTGTTTTCTGTGACACGTAAACTCATTTACCCCTCCTGTCTTTATCTCATCATCTCCCTATTTAGATTGTCAGCTTCTTAGGTGCCAGATTTCATCTGACATTCTTTGCAGGGTGCCAAATCTAGAAGACTCTGGGCATATAATAAAAAGCCAACACGCAGTTGAGACAACGTTCCATTTTATTAGTGCTCTGAAAGGTTACTGTGCCTTGGAAAAAGTCAATGCACAAGTAGACATCTAGATCCTGTGGAAATCTGTTTCAAATATATACATATTTCTAAAGAGGTCTGAAATAAAATTTTAAAGTGAGATTAATAAATCTTTGCAACAGGCAAATGTTTTTGCAGTAGAGAGCCTTTATCCCAGTTATTCCACCATAAAGGAAACAAGATTAGTAATCAGGAAAGTATCCTGAAAAATGTTTTAAACTTAACCAAGATATTCTATTTAAAATTGATTAGCTTCCTAATTGTTCATTGATTAGAGCATTCATATGAAATAACAAGATTTGTAGAAATTTCTTGTTTTAATCAGAGTAAGGAACTCTACCAGAGGCCCCCAAATAAAATTACTAATGAGCCTATCAACAAATTATACTAATTGACCACTTATCTGTGGTAGCTGAGAATTAAAGAAAAATTATTTGAGGATAATAGATACAATTTGTAAAACCATTAGAATTGACAGATTCTGAGGCCTTCTCCCTAAATCCTTTCTAGACAAAGTTGCATTTATTTTGCTATTACTATCTGAGACATCTTTCTAAAGTACTTGAAACTAATTTCTTTGTTCCTTCCCTCTGTCTCTCCTTCCTTCTCACTTTTTTTTAATAAATCTTTTTTTTTAAAGATTTATTTATTTATGCATACAAGCTGGGGTACAGACCAGAGGCCTGGGGCGGCGAGAGGGTTCACCAGGGACAGAGTGGGGAGCAGAACAGGCAGATGGACAGAAACACACTGCTAAGGGGAGCAGGGGCGAGGCAGGAGAGGTCTACCCCGCCATGTGGGAATCTCCCTGGCTGGGCGTCAAACTCGCGTCTCTGCTGCCGACAGCTCCAAAGCGCAGCGCTTAACTGCTGCACCCCAGGGAGACCCCCTTCTCACTTTTTATGAATTATTCTGACCCTCTGTCCAGAAGAGAATTCTCTTTACTCAGCTACAGCTCTTAAATTAATAGTGTGATGGGTGGTCCTTCTGCCCCTTTCCTATGGGTCCCCACTAGAAAGCGCCTTAGACTTGTGGTAGGCATTTGGGTCTAAGCAGTTCTGCTTTGGGCCAGCTCTGTTTGGCTGGACATTTATTCACAAGGGTATGGGTAACTTTGGGTACTTTGTGTGAAAACTGTTTTAACTATATCCTTTCCCTATTCGTCTACCTCACACTAAGTTCCTTTCCATTGAAGGTCTTAAGCACTAGTGCACTAGAGTGCTAGAGTATATTTTGTCTTGATACAGTGAATGGCAGAACGTATTGAGGGCAGGCAGGTTGGCGGCGGTGGCCCTGAGGTTCTTCTCACCCTGTCCTGTAACAACAGGACCAACTTTTAATTTGGTCAGTTTTCTTTGGAGTCATGTAAATGGTCAAAATGATCTAGTTAGTTATTTGGAATCAGGGAGTTAGATTGTTTTTAGGAAGAGCTCAGTTCCCCTCACAGGATTCCTTCCATTCACTCACCACAAACAAGAAATGCCAGACCATCATCATCATTTCCTGGGAACTTACTATAAATAAACATTCTTGAACATCAACCCAGAGCTGCTGATTCAGAAACTTAGCATGGAACTCAGGAATGTGTTTTCACAAGTCCTCTCGACAGTGATGAATGCATGCTCAGCTGCAGGGGCTAATACATTTTTTCTTGGCAGAATAAAGGACCTGGAATAAAAGGAAGGTCTTACTCTAAGGTTTCTACTATTTTTCTCAATCATATAAAAAACAGTAAAATTCTAGTGAAAATGTAACTGGTGTGGTCCGATCATTGAAGGAAACTAAATTACTCTTTTGCCAATTCAAGTCAATTTCTTATATCTATTTTACAGTATGCTTGGGGTGATTCTGCTAATCCCTTAAGACTAGAAATAATACTTTGCCACTTTAATTAAAGTGCGATGGAGTGAACATTTTTGAAGAGCACAAGAATATTCAAATAATTAGCAAATAATGTTGTTTTAGATTCTAGTGTGGAAAAGTTTGAAAAGGGATGAGACATGGTAGCAAATATTCTAATTCTTAGGGCATTGTTGTGGGGTGGGGGAAATATATACAAATTTTTCCAAATGGTGTTAAAACACGAACGTATTTTCTCCCCACCCCAGTAAATTTGTGTAGTCATTCCTTTAAATTCCTTTTTCACTATGAAGCTCTGATTTGCAGACACATATTATAGATAGTCAAGAATAGAGGCTTTCAAATGTTGTTGATTCTAACAAGCTTTAAAGTTTTTAACATACGGTTGTTGCTGATTGAATTAATCTAGCACAACAAGCAACTAAGATAAGATTTCGTTCAGCAAAGAAGGCTATCAAGTATCACTTTATGGAAATCCATTAGGTAGGACTGTAAAGTAAGAAGTAACATGAGAAATGCAAATAACACCGATATAATTAACCTGTCAAATGTGATAGAGAAATTTATGTGAAAGTACGTAAATTCTTTACTTCTTTTCCCCACTTTTAAGGCAACATCAAAACAGTTACTTCTGAGAATATTTATAACCTGTCAAGAGAAAAGATGACAGACTGTATGGCTATGTATCCCTGAAGGAAAATGTTAGTTTCAAAGCACCATTGATGTAAATATTCCCTTTTCTATTTTGCGGAATGGGTTGTTGTGCTGATAAGTTTATTCGCATTAGAAACATAATTATTGAAAAGCCACTGGATCATCTTCAGTATAGAAGACAGACATCTTGAAGCAATGATTGGTTTTTATGTGAAGATAGAATGGCACAATCACAGCAAAAGAGGTTGAAGAGTAAGTTTGTTATGGTTGTTGAAAAATAGTGTTAGAAGAAAAAACATTCCTTGCAGGAAAAATAATGCTATTTCTGCTAAGCTGTGAAAATTTGGAACATGTCTAAATCTTCATCTTCATCACTACACATAAATTCTTACACATACACACAGGAAATGCTTTTTCTTGATGGGTTCTGTTTGTTTTTACGTGTACGCTGAGATTATCTTATATGTGAAGTGGCAAAATATCTCTTCAACCAAACAAAACAACTACAATGAGAAACCAACTTACAGCATTCATAAATGAACAAGTGTACCAAGGAATGCATATGTTCTTGAAGAAAGGTGTATCCTAATTAATGGAAATTAAATATAATTTGTGCAGGGAAAGACATAAGAGAAAAAGATGGAAGGCACAGCTTGAATAACAAACAATGGATGTGCAAAAGAGAAAAAGGATGTGTAAATTTGTGACTGTTGCTTATTTTAACGTAGAAAATTATTTTATAGACCTAAAAGAAAATTTCAGTTTAACAAACTGTTAACTTTTTATGGATTGAATACCAAATCTCTAGTTTCAGTTGTTCACAAATATAAAAAAATAAATAATAGTTATTTTTGAAGATCATTGTGAAAAATAATTAAGACTGTATGTATGAAATACAATATGTGACAAAATTTTATAAGGCAAATGGGAATACACATATAAAGTGCTGTTATCTCCCAAATATAGAAGTATTTCTAGGTATACGAAGTGCCCCTAATGAAAGACTATGACAACAGGCTACTGGTAGATGGGCTTATTTTAACTCTGAGTTATTTGCATATCAAAGGCATTTACCCACATCACTTGATTCTATTCATCGATTTTATTTAGGTGATGCAGAGTTTCTGGGTGTAGTAATGTGTTCCTTTTTCAAAATAAAAGTTGGTGATGTAAACGAAAAAAGAGAAGAGAAGGAATGAAGGAAAGAAACAAAGGATAGAAGGCAGAAGGTGTTCTCATTCCTTCATCATGATTAATACGCAGACACAAAAACAAAACCAGCAACAACACATGGAAAATTTCCAAAAGTGGACAATTTAGTTTACTCAAACCTTGGAATCATCTAGACTTCTTTCTTTCTTTTATTCTCTCTTCTATTTTATTCTCATATGCCACCTCCATTTCATAATAATCTTGCCTTTAAAAGCACTCCAAAGGGCAGTGACTTAATATACATGTTCATGAGTGTTTTGTGAAAGTCATTTCTTGTGCCTCCTACCCTATGTCTTTTTTTAAAACCCATTATCTATTTCTCTCAAGTGGACTCTGCTTTATTATTAAGGGGGTGGGATAAGAATTTTGTTCATGTGCTTTCCCATATTCTTCTCCAATTTCTTATTGACTTTATTCTACAACACACTGGTTGGTACCTGAGCCGTGAGGACAGGAGTGAGGATAAGGGACTGGCATCTGAGTAGATGCATTCAGCCAGCCGAATAACCTCTCATCTTGCCAGTTCACTTGTAGAGCTTCGAATATATAACTTTCTCCCTTTATATTCACAAGTGGAGGAGAAGCTCATGTCCTCTGAATAAAGCGTATAGCTGTGCGCCCGTGCATAGGATCCACTCTCATCCTTCCCACCAGAAACACAGATGTGAAGAGAGATTGTGTTAATTTACCCCATCTCAATAGATCTTATAATACCTTGTGATATTACTTACTGTGATTCTGTGGTTCAGCACTTGAGATTAATAGCAGAGTTATTTTGGGGGGCCTTTTACAGTATCTGTGTTAGACCCATGACTTCACTGTCTATAGGGCAGAGGCAGCCAAGTTTTCTTAAATGCTGATTGGAAGAGATCTGTTAATTCAGATTTGTACATTTTAGAAACTCTCTTTTGAATTAGAAATTGTAATGTATTTATGAAACATATTACTTTTTCCCTTCAGAGTGAGAATAAAACCAGTAAGAGCCAGATCATAAGCCTCCAGCAATAAATGACTTTCATAGAGGTTTTTTGAAATGTATATTGGGTGATAATATCCCATCTCCCACTGTTGCAGTACTATTAAGAGCCTGAAACTAGTAACACTGTTGAAGTGAAATCCATAAAAAATAACAGGATTCTTAGAACTTGTGCACGGCATATTTGACATTTAGTAAGAAATGCTAAGTTGATTTACAAAAAGTCAATTCAGTTTCTGTGCTCTCTGTTCATTTTGTCTGTCTTCTGAGTGAGACAGGATCAGCACCATCACCGTGTTCCTCTAATTCAAGGCTCAGATATTGACCTGCAAATAGATAACTCCATTATTCTCCTGGGCCTGGGGTTTTACTGTCAGTGTCATTGCTACTTATTGAGCGTCATTGGGGTGTCTACTGAGAGGTTTCAAGGCCTGGATTCGACTCCATGAGGGTTTAGGAAATTCCCCCAGCTAGATGCATAGGAATGAATGCATGGTAGTTAACCAGTGCTGTAAAGCCAAAGACAGGGTTACTGGGGACTCTGGGACTGTATTATAGGTACGCAGACTGCAGACTCGCTCTTCAGCAACACATCAGGTGGCCCTCCTTGTTTAGGGTTCATACACAATTTTCAAAACAGCAGGCTGTGTTCTCAGATCTTCAGTTCTTACAGCCCTGTGAACTCTTCATCAAGATGGGAAATACAATCTTTTTACTCTTCCTGAAAATGTGAAAATCTTTTGAAGTTAATTTGCTTGTAATTGGTGCAAATGGTAAGGAGCGGAAATGAAGGAATTTAGTCAGGCTATTTGCAAAATGTTATGTAAGAGTTATTTGGGGGATTGATTTAATGCTTTGCTGAGATTCTTTAGAAGATTTTATAAAAATGGCTAAACTAAGCTTGGGGAAGTATAGCAGTAACTCATTAAGTAAATTCCATAATTCTGTAAAGAAGTTTTATGTAACCAGAGAAGGATTTTCACCCCATTTGTGTATCCATTTTGAAAGACCACCTTGATTTTGATATTCAAAAAGAAAAAAAAAATTCGAGGAAAAAAATACATACATACACATATGTATATCAAGTTGATAATTAAGGACAACAGCAGCAGTAAAAGTGAATTAATTTTCAGTTCTTAATTTCATGTGATTTCTTTGGCAGCCTCCCAAGTTGTGGTCATGCTAGATATACCTCTCTTCCACATTTCTCTACATCAAATCTGCTCGTTTTTGACTATTAGTTCTCCATTGGTAGACATACTGGCATTTTTAATTTTAGGTTATAGATTTTTAAGCAGTAAAATGGCTGACCTGTCCACTTAGTGACGATTTTCTTTTGTGTAGTTTAAGTGGTACTTTCAAGGAAATAATAGTTTACCATAGTGACCATGCCGTTCCTCTAGGAGTAGCTAGAGGAATTTTGTAAACCCTCATGGAGTTGAATCCAGGCCGTGCAACCTCTCAATAGACACCCCAAGGAGGCTCAGTAGGTAGCAACACTGAGAGGAAAACCCCAGGCCCAGGCGAATAATGGAGTTATCTCTTTGCAGGTAAGTATCTCATCCTTGAATAAGAGGACCATGGTGCCTGCTGACCCTGCCTCATGTAGCAGACAGATAAAACGAATGGGGCACAAATCTCCTAAATCACAGGAATAATATATATTTTATGTATTTCAAATTTATGGGTATTATTTTAATTTCAAATTTAAACATACTATTTGATTCTGTTTTCGGGGGCACTGGTAGAGACATGGCAATTTTTTACTCTTTATGTGGCCTTTGTAGTGTTCTTTATCCCTCTATGTAACAGGGGTTGCAAAAGTGTTTACTTGACCTATATTATTAGGAAGATTGGTAAAATAATCCGTGTACAGAGTGTTTGTCAGATAGATTCAGTATGTTATTGAGAATGTAGCCTTTACCAGCATTTATATTACACTTTATACTTCAGTAAGCATATGTATTTTGGCCTTCTTAATAGCTTTATAAAGTATATAAAATTGATATACCTATCAATGTTGAGACTGCGAACCATACGATTTTATTTCTAGAAGATATGAGTAATCTTATAAAAATAGTCAATAAAATGAGAGTCAAAGTTACATCGTATGATTTTTCAGTGTTGCAAAATTAGCGACAAACCTAGGTCAAGGCCTCAGGTGCCTCGAGTTAGAGTTTGAACTTTTTGCTCCGCCGCTATCCTGTAGATAGGTGAGTCTCAAAGGATGTCACTGTCTTTATTCCTAAAACCATAAGAGAAGTAGTATGTTAAGTTTGATAAAAAATTTTTGACAAAATAGTCTCATTTTCGTTCTTTGATCCCAGTAAATACTTGAAGAATATTTTTGGACCAGATCTCCGTAATTGAGCATTAATTATTTCCTTTTAGATGACATTGAAAAAAGTACACAGAAGTGTCTTGCTTAGCTGCAAATTAGTGACAATCATATTCCCACATATCTATAAATAGTTTTTCCCTCAAAATTTTACCTGTTGACTTAAAAGAATTTAGCCAATTCTTCCCAGTAAGGAAAATAATTTCAAATGAAAAATCATGTCTCGGCATGATTCTTGTGTTATTACATAGCTTACAACCTTATGGTGCAAAGGCAAGATTATGGTGCTAACACAGTATGATATAACTATATACAGTGCCTAAAGAAGATTTTTAGAACCTCTTTTTTTGATTGCAGGGTGGAAGTTTTCCTCCACTCTCTGGTAGTGCCCTCAATATAATCTAGAAGCCTGCAGATCACTCATTAGGAAGACAAGATTGGTAACTCAGTAGCACTGTTAA
Source organism: Scalopus aquaticus (assembly GCA_004024925.1). Classification (NCBI taxonomy): domain Eukaryota; kingdom Metazoa; phylum Chordata; class Mammalia; order Eulipotyphla; family Talpidae; genus Scalopus; species Scalopus aquaticus. The sequence goes on along the minus strand of PVIJ01004534.1, from coordinate 85,247 downwards.
ATTGTGTTACCTGTTCTGCAAGCTACTCTTTTAGATAGCAGCCATGGCATGGGACATATAAAAGAGGAAAATGGTGCAGTCTCAGTTTAATTTAGGCATCTCATTCTAGCAGAAATTTCCTCAGTGTAACGATAACTGGTGGGAGCTGGCAGAGGCCATTGGGGAAAGTGATCACTGCTTGACCCTGAGCTGGACCCAGGCAATTGCAGGCTCTTTACTTCCTTGCTTGTCCTTGGAATGTAAATTGTGCCTACTATTCCCAGACTGCACCTGTTTCAAAGGTACAGCTTTGAGAGAATAAGAACTTGTTGAGACCATCTGGACTATGTACAAAACTGAACCCCATTAAAGCCTTTTTATAAACTCTTGAGATTCTAGTGGGCAAGTACAGAGATCTGCTTGTATTGCAGTCACTAAAACAAGTCTCTAAGTTCCCTTATTAACATAACCCCTATGAATCTGGAGTTGTCTGATGCTTTCTTAGGTCTTTCTTCGTCCTCCATGTAGGGATTGAGTAGTTTCAGATTTCACTTTGCAAGCTCCCGGGGCTTTGAACCAGCAGTGCACGACAGAGGTTTCATGGAAAGGTGGAATATAAAGTGCCTTAAGGATCTCCTAGAGGAATTTCAAGAATTACAAGTATAAACGAATCAGAGATGTGGTGTACAGATGGAAAATACTTTAATTTTCTTTTGCTCCCTTTTAACCCAGTCAGTGAGTAGTTCTTGTATAGACCCAATGCTTTTGTGTGTGTATGGTGTTTTGTCTATGGGGAAAGATTGTTCACAGATCATCAGCAATTCCTGGATTACTTGTAGTTCTGTAAAAATTATTTGACTTTAGTAATTGTTGCCTGCAGTTCAGTATAAGAAGGAACTCCTTATTTAAAGTTAAACCTTCTTCCATCTGTCAGCTGTTCGAGGCTGGAAGCTAGTGGGAAAGGAGAGTGTAGTAGACTTCACATTCGTGTTCCCAACTATATTTTTACTGCTCTATCCCAGTGTATTTGGAAATTGAATGTTATTGTTGGTTTTCTCTGGCTACAGCAGTTAGTCTTTTCCTTCTACTTCTTTTCCCTCAAAAAACAAAAATAGGGCCTCCCCGGTGGCGCAGCAGTTAAGCGCTGCGCTGTGGAGCTGTCGGCAGCGGCGACGCGAGTTCGACGCCCGGCCAGGGAGAATCCCACATGGCGTGGCAGACCTCTCCTGCCTCGCCCGCTGCTCCCCTCAGCAGTGTACTTCTGATCTGCCTGTTCTGCTCCCCACTCTGTCTCTGGTGAACCCTCTCGCCGCCCCACGCCTCTGGCCTGTGCCCCAGCTTGTATGTATGGATGGAATAAAATCTTTAAAAAAAAAAAACAAAACAAAAATACAAGCAAAAACATGTATCTTTGCTTGGGACCTCATGTCTAAAGCTCCCTTGGGTGGGTTACTTTAGCTGGGTCTCCTGATACAGCTCTCAGACCTGAGTCCTCTGGTTGGACTCCTCTGGCTTTTTTCTTTGAGATGTGTTTTTCCCAAAAGCCAGCCCTCTTGACTCTGATGGAATGTTAGGCTAACTTGATCTTTCTCTTTTTCTTGCCCTTACTGTCTTATAACCCATATGAAAAATATACTTCCTTTTGCTTCTGCAAATTCCGAAGGATTAAAACTTTCATTATTCCACAAGAGAGGAACTGGCAGTGGTGATCATTGTCCTCTTCTTTGCAAATCCCTGTTAGAAGACTTTTCCTTTATTTTATCTGGGCTTTATTTAAAAAAAAGAAGGAAGGGCCTCCCTGATGGCGCAGTGGTTAAACACTGCGCTGTGGAGCTGTCAGCAGCAGCTACACGAGTTTGACGCCCGGCCTGGGAGATTCCCACATGGCGCAGCAGACCTCTCCTGTCTCGCCCGCTGCTCCCCTCAGCAGTGTATTTCCGTCAATCTGCCTGTTCTGCTCCCCACTCTGTCTCTGGTGAACCTTCTCACCACCCCACACCTCTGGCCTGTACCCCAGCTTGTATACATAAATAAATAAATCTAAAAAAAAAATGAAGGAAAATTCATTTGTTGTGCATACATTTGGAGGAACTAACGTTTTGAGTATTAGGAAAGAAAATAGAAGTGCTTTCTAGTATGAAAGCGTTCATTATTAGATTTATCTGAAAAATAAAATTCTCACTACAGAAAAGAGCCAGAAATTTTATGGATCCTTTCACAACTCTGTAATCCCTCATGTTATAGACCTTCAATTCCAAAGAATAAATGTGCCAACTGTCTCTTCCTGAGTGTTCTCCGTAGCGTCCGTATCATTCATGTTACTGCTCACAGGAGGAGAAGGTTATTCTGTCAATGAGACTTGGGCCCATCGGCTCAAAATATGAGGCAGGTTGTACTTTAAGGCATGTCCACCAGGGTTCCAATTAGACTGACTGAATATATGTGGTGGTGTGCAGGGCAGGGAAATAATACTGAACAGATAACATTTGTTTAAATACTATAACCCAGAGAGAAGCACCCTTAACTTTTGCCATCCCCAAATGGCAATATTTTTTTTTAAGTAAAAGCAAAGATTTGGAGAGTTCTTTGTGTTTTGCAGCTAACGGATCAATATATTAATTAATTTTGACTTTTTGCTCCCCAGTGAACACCACTGGCATCTATACGGAGTTTGAAGGAGGATGTTCATAGCCGATAACCCGACTACAAACAACTGCAGTCTTTTAGGTCTGCACTTAAATTCTGGTTCAGTTACAACACAAACTCAAACAACACAATTAAGCATTTTTTTCTTTAAGCATTTTGTATATGAGGTAAGTGGAATAAGATCAATACATTGGGTGGTGGTGAATATGAATAAGCGAAATTTGAAATTCTTGCAACACTGTAAGCATTTACTCCATGGTAGTTATATTGCCATTGCTGTCATTGTTTGAAAGATTCACCAAAAATAAGATTCTGAGTAGAGTGTATTTGTTTGTTTCCCCCCTCCTGCCTCTCTCTCACTTTTTTCCATATTGGGAATAATTACTGTTCAATTCCCAAGGAAGAAGTAGAGACTAGAGGTCAAGTAGTAGTTGTCTGGAGAATTGCATTTGAATAACTTTAGGTAGTAAGACTAAGAAAAGCTTAAAGAACACTGAACAATAGTTTAAACAATTATGACTGTTGGGGGAAAATAATAGCAGAAAGAGCAATTGTATTAGGTTTTAAAGTCTTGGAAACAAATTGACATTTCAAAGTTAAAAAAAAATTACTCCATCTCTGTTTTTAGGTGAGGAGAACTTCCTCCTCTTTTCTTTATGCTTTGTAGGTGTTAGTGACCAGTTAGTGACAAAGTCAACTAACTACTCTCCTGCTGTGTGGATTTCCCGTCCCTAAAACAGCAGCTTCAGTAAAATGAAGACAGATCTTATTTTGTAGCTAATTCTGATTAGACTTGATATGCATTTCTTTCCACTGTATAAATGTTTTTGTACTCAAGCAATACAATTTTGAGAAAAATTTGTCTATATGCTATTCAACTAATAATAGTTGAAATGAGTTAGGTATTTAGAACAAAAACACTGGCAATGCTACCTGAAGGTATTCAGAGTTAATAATCACAACTAGTAATACTATTTTGAGTAAATAAAATTAATTTTCCAAAAGCTTGGTAATAAGGGATTTAATGGAATAAGAAAAGCAAAAAGTAATGATCCCAATGCTGGCTATTAAGAACTTGTTCTTAACCTTACTGGAATTGGTTGTGAAATAATTTTACACAGAAGAAGCTTGTTGAACCATTTGACTTTATCTTTTGATCACAAAATTATTGAGTAGATTTTCTCTCTTAACCGTATTTCTTTAATATGGTAAAAACACAAAGATGTGCTGTGATTGTAGAATTTGTTAATTCAGATTTCAAAGATTATTAGATAATGTTTGAATTGAGGATTATTAAGGGGGTAACTGAGGATGCTTAAGGGGTAAGACCCAAGCAATTGTAAAGTTTAGAATTTTACTGATTTCCAGGTTATCATACAGTCTAGATGAGATAATGCATGGAGAGTTAATATCGTGCTATATATAAAAAGATGAGAAAACTGCACCCCAGGTCTCCACACAGGATAGGTTAAAATTGGGTCTCAGCATGGGAAAGAAGCAATTTGGAAGGCAGTTCTTTGAAAAAACAAAAGAGTTGACTTCTCCTACCTCTGTCAATCCTTGGAGTGGCAGGAAAGACAGTGGAGGACATAGTAAAGAGATGTCTTTTATCTACTATAAGATCCTGAGATTTGATTCCTGGCTAGAATTTCACATAGAAGGTGTGTAGACATTTCCAGCAAATGGAAAATATGGGAATAAACGAACAAGATGGATTAGAATTGAATGTTTCTGTGTGCACAAGTAATGGGAAGACAGTAGCAGGAGGTTGGACTAAGCAGATGTGTGCTATTCACGTGTGTACACAGCTAAAACATCAGGGACAGGTATTTTGAAGGGTCTGTGAGAAGTCTACAGATGTGATTATAGAAGTGACCGCCATTCATCAGAACCAGCGCCAGGGCCAGCCAGAAAGGAACATAAGTGTAATCAGTCAGGGACTACAGTATAGACAGCCGCAGACCGTATGAGCCTCACGGTCATCTTGTCTCCATCATGCGTGGTGGGCCATGTGACCATCCCCTTTCAACTTGGAGAGGAAGGCAGGGAATCCAATGTTGACATTGATTTTTAAAAAACAGACAAATAAAGCCACTTACATTTTCCTTATTGAATTGAGTTCCATATAGGAAGACAGACTCTTTTCTGTTGACAATTGAATGTGAAAATTTATGCCTATAACCAATATTTTGGTTTTATTATTATTCTTTATATCTTTTACATTACTGTGTATTCCCCAAAGGTTACCCACCACCGATTTACCCGTGAACTGTCACCGTAGTCCCTTGTGCTTTTTCCTCCTCTTTTTGAGCCCGTATCTTCCCCCTCCCTCCGTTTCTCTCTTACTTGGTTCCCCTGTATTCCTGCTGTAAGTGAAACCATTTGATATTTTTCTCTTTCCTCCTGGCTTATTTCGCTGAGCATGATCCCTTCTAGCTCCATCCATGTTGCTGCAAATTGCATAAGTTTATCTTTTCTGATTGTCGAATATTATTCCATTGTGTACATGTACCACATCTTCTTGATCCAGTCATCTATTTTTTGGGCATCTGAGTTGTTCCCATATCTTGGCTATTGTAAACAGTGCTGCAGTAAACATAGGGGTGCTGCTATCTCACACCATGCACAAAAACCAACTCAAAATGGATATAAGACCTTAATGTAAGACCTGAAACCATAAAATATGTAGATGAAAACATAGGCAAAACGCTGCACGACATACATTTCAGTAACATCTTCAGAGATATAACCAATATTTTTATCTCAAAGAATTGGAGGAATAGAGAAAGAAAAAGAAAGCAAACAAAAAAAGCAAAACAAAATAAACAAGCATCTAAAAAGATCCCTATTGATATATTTAGAAGAGAGCCTTTTTGTTAGCTGCATCTTAACACTGGTATAATTCATAGCAGTATTCAATCTTTCCTTGCTACCTTTTATAGTTTTGGTTATGTGACCCTGTATTGAGACCAAAATCTTATCCCTTGATTTGTTTGTAATGAGGAAGTAAAATGAGAGAATGGCTGTGTTTCCATTTTTGCGAAGACTGCTAGTAAGAAAATTAGGAAGGTTGAATAAGCGAATGTAGAGAAAAGAATTATTTGAGGGATTTTTTAGTCATATCTTGCAATTCTGTTGGAGTTATGCCAAATGTTTTGAAAGTAATATTTTATTAATAGATCCTGTTTTCAACTTTGCATTTATAGGTTTGTAAATATGTCTATATATGTCTGTATTAAGGTTTGCCTTAGTAGGTTTGGGTCATTTAGTAATATTCTTTTGGGTCCTTATTTTTTTATATTAACAAGAAGAATCTAATATACATTAACATAGTGACATTAATAATAACAGCCCTTAATTGACCTATAAAAGTGTTTGAATTTCATGGTAACCTTTCTTTATTAAAGATGAGAAATTAGCTGTTTATATCCTTTTATGCTAAAATTCTCTTTACGTCATCCTAGATTAATTCCCTGAAGATTTACTGCATCTATGTCTTGCTATTATTTAGTTTATGAAGCTTTAAAACAGCTTAGTATTCTCTTAAATCATTGTCACTTGGGCTCCACCCCTGATTTCTCACATTTATCTATTAATATGCAACTAGTATAATAAGTCCTTGGGCAATTCAGTCAAATGCCTCCTTTTCTGTGTTTTTCTTAATATGTCTTCAAAATTTTGCCTTTTAAATCACTTGCCGAATTAAAGTCCAGAACTGGTGAAATGTTGATGATAAAAAAAAATACTTATATTCAAAACTCTTTTACCTGTGTCCTGTGTATAGAAAATTAATAGAATCAGTCTGTTTTTCTGATTTCAGCAAGTTCATTATAAAATTTAAATTGACAAATTGTAAATAGTCAATCTATCCCTAAAGCACATATTTAAAGTAAATGCTTTTTTCCCCCCTTTTAGACTTTTTTCTTTCTAATGACTGAGAAAAGAACCTATATGTTTGCTATCAGTCATTTAAATATCATTTTAGATTTTTCTAGCTGTGTTAATCTTTTGCTCAGTGGTTTCCAAAACATTTTTTTTAATAGTAGGAATATATTTTCCTGTGCTTAAAATATGGTCTAGGATTGAAAATTCATTAAAACTACAAAGAAATACACACTTTTTGATATGAAGGCAATGAGTTAATGGATGTGAAACCAAACTAGAGAAGTAGACCAACAGAGGATTAGTTTTGCATGAGTTGTGTGACACTCTGTCTTACCTGAGAAATCTTCAATTTTGATGACTTTTTTGCCTAGAACATGTAGGTATCTTTGTGCTTTTATTGTGAGCATATCAAGGACGGGATATTTTCGTCATTTTTGTGTTTGGCTCTAATGTATGTTCCATAAATGTTGAATGATTGGATCAAGAAGATGTGGTACATATACACAATGGAATACTATTCAGCATTCAAAGAAGATAAACACATGCGATTTGCAGCAACATGGATGGAATTAGAGGGGATCATACTAGTGAAATAAGCCAGAAAGAAAGAGAAAAATATCAAATGGTTTCACTTACAACAGGACTATAAGGAAACCAAATAGGAGAGAGATACTCCGTGGATGGGGGGGGGGGGAGGTAGATGGTG
>PVIJ01004534.1:0-77931 GCA_004024925.1 Scalopus aquaticus | reverse complement strand
ACTAAAGAGACTTTGAAAACAGGGAAGCCAAGTGATTATTAGAGCGTCAGCATGAGGAGTGGTGTGAGAGCTTGTTCCTCTGGAGTGGACAGAGACACAGGTCATTGAAGGCAACGGCTTCATTGTTTGGTGTGAGGTCAGCACAGCTTTGGCATTGAACAGTGCAGTGGGGGTGTTGGGCTCTTCTGGGCTCTTAATGTGCTATATTTCAGTTACAACTTATGCCCTTAAGTAACTGTGATATAATCCCTACTTTGCAAATGAGAAAATGCAAATGAGAAAAACATAGCAGTGGTGGAAAGAGGAACCCCAGATGGTTCATTCTTCCATTTTTGTGGTTCTTCCACTTACAGAATTCCTTTCACTAAAGGATGAGACACTGCTTGCTCTCTTTCTCTTAGAAAAGGGCTTCAGTGGCACCAACACCAATAATATAATTGCTTAGAGTTCCATTCTGCTAACTACTTATGAGTCATTTCACATAACTTTCATATACTTTATCTTAAATTATATAACAGCTCTGAGAGGTGATTACCATTTTATATATGGCAGAATTTAGGTTGCAAAACATTAAGTGAATTGACCAAGTTTATATGCAGATAGTCAAAGCTATTGGACTCAAACTAATCTCCTAACTCTAAATCCATGCTCCTTCCATGGTGCATTACCATACCAGGATAGTTTCAGCAATTAAAGAATAACTATTCATTGTAGATTGCCTATTAATTGTTTTCATTCTGCAGATATCCTCTGAGGGGAGCCCTAGCCATGATCCCTTGTTTCATGTTTGATTCCTTCTCGAGCTTCCCTGCACCTTCAGATACACTATCTGATGTGGGTCACTAGTAGTAATAGAAGGCAACTATTAGTTCCTTTTTTAAAACATACATTAGCATTTTACCATCTACCAACAACAACTGACCGTGTTGTCAGTCTAGACAATTGCAAAGGTTTACAAAAGTGCATAAACTCTTTAAGACCTAACTGTTCGAAATGAGTGACTGCAAATAACTAGAGAACTCTTAGGAAAAGATAATTAGAGAAGACACATAATATAAGGTCCTATTTATTTGTAGTTGTTTTATTTATATAGTTATTAATCATAAATGTATCAGTGATGAAATGTATTACCCTAGATGGAAAGGAGGGAAGTGAAATAAAAGCAGAAAACTTAAAGGTAAAATATTTACATAATATGTTTTTTGGAGAATCTAATACATTTTAGGCTGTAGTGTTAGATATTCCTTTTTTTCCCTAAATATTTATTTTATTTTGATGTAATCCCATCTGTTTATCTTGTCCTTCACTTCCCTCGCTTTGGGGGATGTGTCTTTCAAGATTTTGCTGAGATGTATGTCGTGTAGAGTTTTGCCTATAGTTTCTTCTATAAATTTTATGGTTTCAGATTTTATGTCCAGGTCTTTTATCCATTTTGAATTGACTTTTGTGCAGGGTGTGAGGTAGTAGTCTAGCTTCATTTTTTTGCATGTGGCTGTCCAGTTTTCCCAGCACCATTTATTGAATAGACTGTCCTTGTTCCACTGCATTTTCTTTGCTCCTTTGTCAAAGATTAGTTGTTCATAGATATGCGGCCTTAATTCTGGGTATTCTGTTCGGTTCCATTAGTCTTTCTGTCTATTTTTTGTTCCAGTACCATGCTGTTTTAATTATGGCTTTGTAGTATAGTTTGAAATCAGGGAGTGAAATTCCTCCATTTTCTTTCTTTTTAGTTAGGAGGGCTTTAGCTATGCGAGGTTTTTTGTGGTTCCATATGCATTTCATCAGTAGTCGATCTATTTCTTTGAAGAATGTCATTGAGATTTCTATTGGAATAGCGTTGAATCTGTAAATTGCTTTTGGTAGGATTGCCATTTTGATAATGTTAATCCTTCCAATCCATGAGCAAGGGATGCCTTTCCATCTTCTTGTGTCTTCTTCTATTTCTTTCAACAGTGTTTTATAGTTTTCTTTGTGTAAGTCCTTTATGTCTTTTATTAGATTTATTCCTAGATATTTGATTTTTTTGGTTTCGATTTTGAAGGGGATGGATCTCTTAATTTCTTCTTCAGATTGGGTGTTTTGCGTAGAGGAATGCTACTGACTTTTGTGGGTTGATTTTGTATTCTGCTCCTTTACTGAACTGATCTATAATTTTGAGTAGTTTTTCTATGGAGTTTTTCGGGTTTTGTGTATATATTATCATATCGTCTGCAGATGGAGACAGTTTAATTTCTTCTTTTCCTATTTGGAACCCTTTAATGTCTTTCTCTTGTCTAATTGCTCTGGCTAGGACTTCCAGTATTATATTGAAAAGTAGTGGTGAGAGTGGACATCCTTGCCTTGTTTCTGATCTTAGGGGAAAGGCCTTCAGCTTCTCACCGTTGAGGATAATATTGGCTGTGGGTTTGTCGTATATGACTTTTATTATGTTGAGGTATGTTCCTTCTATCCCAAGGATTTCAAGGGCTTTTATCATAAATGGTTGTTGCATAGAAGAACTGGGGTATAGGCCAGAGGTGCAAGGAAAGAGGGAGGATGAGAGGATTCACTAGAGACAGAGTGGGGAGGAGAAAAGGCAGGTCTACTGAAATATACTGCTGAGGGGAGCAGCAGGCGAGAGAGGAGAGGTCTGCTGCGCCATGTGGGTTAGCTCCCTGGCTGGGGATCAAACCCAGGCCATCGCCATCACAGCACTGAGACTTAACCCCCTATATCACCAGGGAGGCCCCTGTAGTGTTAGATATTCTTTTAAGCTCTAGACCACATTTAAAACAAAGGCACTATAATATTTTATGAATGATGACACTGAATCCTATTGACTTTATATGACTTTCACAAGACCCTGTAGATAGTGGTGGAGCTTTTAACCAGACCTGGGCTTTCCGATTGCGGCACCACTTTCATTTGGCTACATTATGCTGTATTGTAAAATGGAAAGACATACTAGGTTGATTGTTTTTCTGTTGTTCACCCAACAATTTGAGACAATTTATCCTTTTGAATATTTTTTTCTTTCACCCTCTTCTTGAATGTAAATTCTTATCTGCGCTTTACCTTGTGTGGAAGTTAATATATTTGAGTAAAGAAAGGTTTCCTCTCCTTTTTTGTTTTTTAAACCACAAGCTGTTCTGTGATATTTCATGTGACTGTATTCCTATAATGAGGGAAACAAATTTATTTTGTCTGTTGCAGAAGAATATTCAGTAAATACTGATGAAATGACCAGCCCTGTCAGCTGGCTGCTCAGTGAGTATGTGAGGCATTCATGTCACTTTCTCCCTGAATGTCGCATTTCTCACTGATTTATGCCTCAGTATATCTCTAATAAGGAGCTGCCAAAGGAAAAACACCCAAATGGATAATTTAGGAAAGTAAAGTCTTTATTTTCAAAGTGAAAATAAAGTCACTGAAGTTTCACAATTAATGTGGTCACGGGGATACAATAAAGCGGGAAACATGCTCGGGTTCATTGTTTCATTTGAGGTGATGCAGGCACATGGTCCAGGCTGAGCCCTGCACCAAAGAAATGGAAGCTTCTGGGAGAAAGACACATTTCACACCTGAGTGGCTCTTTGCAAACTGAATTTGGTGATTCTTCTGTCAGAGAATTCTGGTCCTAAAGGCTTATCCTTGCCAAAAACAGCCTTTAAAGAATTTCCTATGTTTATTTTTAGTTCAGCTTTCTACAGCGATTTAAACCTGTTTTTGCATTGAATTATTTCCTTTCTTAATTCTCATAACATATAGAACAATTCTGCAGCCAATATCTTGGAACATTTTTTGGGGGGAGGGTGGGGAGAAGTAAACTGTGGAGAAAATACTTCTACTAGCTGGTGATCACAAGAAGCCCTCTTTCCCCCTCCTTGTAATTCTTAACTTGAAAAATGTGTTTTAGCGTTCCTGCTTCTATCCTTTAGGATTTATTTGTACCAAACTCCCTATACTTAATAGCACTTCACACAGCTAATCACTGACATTACCATAGAAGCTTAAATTAAATTTGAAGCAGTAAACAAATTGATGATTCTTATGCAAGTATTTTTCATACATTAAAGTATCTTGCAAATATTCTGAATTTGAAAGCTCAACTATGTTTTAATGGGAAGAATGATGAGACAACATTAAGTATTTATAATTAAGACCTGGAAATTAGTTTCAGTGAGAATGAAGTGAATTTTGGGCTCTGATCTCTGTTTTTTAAAAGAATGTTTATGTCCAGAAGGTCATATCCTTGCCATGTCTTTCTAGCTGTGGAAGAGGCAAGGGAAAAAAAGAAATAAAGAAAAGATTATAGGGATTTTCTAGACAATTACTCACTTTGTGAAAAATCATGGAGCTAAATATGGCTTCCTGTGGCTTTTATCCTCTATGTCTGGGTGAATGATGGTATTGTGGTATGTAGAAACTGAATCTCCGATTATGTTGTGGCAAAAAATATCCTCCCCCCAACTATTTTTTTTAGATTTTTAGAGCTTTTAACTTCTGCTGGTTAAGGTCCATCTCTTCCTCTTCCATGGTCCTTTTCCCTTTTGTATCTCAAATCTCTGTTGACTCTATGTATTCTCTTTTGATAGTTTGAGGTGACTTATTGAGCAGTCAATAAAGATAATTTTGTGGAAACATTATTATATTAGATAACACATTCCCATTTTAATAGTAATTTATACTATGAAATGATAGTAACTATAGGCTACTAGGGGAAATTTCAGACTGTAGTTACTAGGGGAAATTTCAGGCTGTCGTTCTCTGCTTGCCTCTCAGTACACACTGTAAGTACATGAGGATTTTGTTTATGATGTCTTACATTTAAAAAATATCAACATATTAGTAACCACAGCAGTCATAGCACATGGTGGTGGCAACTTTCATAGAAAACAAAGTTATACCTTGACAAAATTTCCCCTCATTTTAAGTAACTGCTCCTGACAACCCTCTTTAGACTACCCAGTCCTCTTCTGTAGTCTACATGCTTGACTCCTGATCAAACCCAGTTATTCTGGACTGCCCTGTGTAGACCTTCTTGTGTCCTTAGATATGCTGCTTCCCTCAAGCTCATCATGTGGCATTGCCATTTTGCCATTTCCAAGGCCATGATGATAGACCTGTCAAGTAAGGTAGAGCCGGTAGCGCCTCCGCCACGCTGTGATGCTGTGATCAGATCCGCAGCAGAATGGAGGGCAGGGCTAAACTTTGAGTGGCAGGAACGGTTAACATAGAAATGACATTTACGCCTAGCAGAGTGATAAGGAAGTAATCAGGTGATAATGATGTAATTTAATAACAGTTGGGTAACAAAAATGCAAGGGATACACCGGCAGAAACATTCAGAAGAGTGAAGAAGTCCTTTCTGCACCATTTTAATACCCTTTGATTACATTCTTTATACAGTTCAGTATAATTACTGGCTGACTTGTCTTTCTCCTTCGAGAAACAATACATTCCTTTACTTCATGAACTGTACTTTGGATCTTTGTCTCCCTAGTGCTTATTATATAATATTGTCCAGGAAATACATGCATCCTCAATGTTACAAAGGAGGAATTTGTGTTTTAAAAAGGTTTCTTTGCTGGAAAAATTCATTTATTCTGGAGTCTTCAGAGCCATTCCTTGGTTTTCTACCTGGAAACTGGCTTGTTTCAGCTTGTCTCAAGCATTTTTCAGAGTTTCTGTGTCATCAGTCACCCAGTGTGTGTGTTGAGAATGAGGGGATCTGAGGGAAAATGGGTCTCAGTTAACACTTTTTAATAAGTTCAAACTAAAGAAACCAGGATTTTCCTAGAGTCTGATTATCCTGTTCTTACAACAGCTTTATAGTCAGGGAATACCCTGTATTAAATAATTTTCTGCTTTAAAATAGTTTGGATGCCAAATTGGAAGCAGTGGCAGTGGTAAGGGCTGATGGGCTGCTGGAATTACATTCAAGAATGAAGGGTATGATCTGCCAAGTGACCCCTCTTTATTTCCTTGCTGTTCTCCTCATTAATTAATAATGGTGGTTTTCTGAGCACCCAAGTTCATTTACTTAGAACCAGGTTCATTTGCGTCTTTTAAAGAAAAAAAATTGTTACTTTGAATAAATCCTTCTAAATTTAAGATTCATGTATGTATGTATACATGTATGTATGTATGTATGTATGTGTGCATACATGCAACAAAATAATACCAGGAATATAGTTCAGTGGTGATAAGGGAATTGATGAGTGCTTTAAGATTATCTTCTTATCTCAAGTTAGTATTGACTTTTTTGGAATCAAGAACATGATATATCTTATGCACTTTAAAAGAGCTACACTAAAGGAGAGAATTTATTTTTGGAGAAAGGGAATTATAGTCTGGTTTTTAAACTCTTTTGGGTCAATGCTCTTGGGGTAATAAAGAAAGTTCTTTTTTCTGGGTCAGGGCTTCTTGTATTATAAAATGCAGTTTAGTCACCAGTCTGCCTCTTTACCTTATTATAAGGAATATGATACCATAATTGGTGTATGTGGGGAAAAAGGAATGAAATGTAATGATTAAGACAAACTTTGAATATTCAAGAAATTGATTGAGGAGGATAACAGGCAAAATATTAGTTTTTCAAAATTCTTTAATAAAGCTGAAGTCTGATATTTTAAATTCCATAAATTTGTATTTATCCTGCTTAACTAAAACTTAAAAACTTTTCATAAAATTATAACTTAAGGAGAAATTGAATATTTTCTGACATGTTTCTGAGATTCAGTCTTAGATTAGACATACTAAAAGTCCCTTGATCTCCTAAAATGATACTGTTACATTATTTGTGCAAGAGTGAAGTACGAAATATGCTACTTATGTAAGAGCTATCATTGAGTAGGAACTAAATTCATAGCTAATATATTTTGATTAGGGGTACATCTTCCTAACCAATATAAGATCTCCAGTGCCTCAATAGTCATATAGATATATTTTCATTTACTTTTTGACTCACTGGGGATTGCAAAGCAACAAAGACCATCCTGGTCTCTGAAAACATCATAAGGTGTTTAATTGCATGTAAAGTGTTTCATTCATAATCAGCTCTACAGAGTGAAGTAAAGGGATGGTTTTGCCAAAACTGGCAAATGATTCCAGTTAAAGAAAAATTTAAGTGAGTCTGTATTTCCAGGTTTATCAGAAAAGATGAAGACTTTAGATTTTTATGTCAAGGAAACACAAGGGAGAAGAATCTACTTTACAAAAAAAGTTTGTCTCACTTTACAAATCACTGAATATCAGATTTTTCCAGGAGATGTAAAAGGTATTTCATCTAAGTGCAGTGGGTATTGGAGAAAAGAGTGCCATGAAAGGGAGAGTTTTATTCAACTTGCTATAACATTTTGGTGCTCTGGGACACTTTCCTATTGAGAGGAGAATCCATTAAAGTACAGCTAGATGGAAAGCAAAAGAGGAAGCAGCGGTAAATAAAAATCCACTTCTCATGATTTGGGAAGTTAGAAGGCTGCTCTTTTTTCTGTTCTGCTCAATCCTCCTTGCTTCACCTCTCTGTTCTCTTTGACTTTTAATCAGTTCATCATTTTTAATACAGCACAAATACTATAGCTTATTAAAATCATATCAACTACATTATTAGAAAATCCTTTTGTATTTTCAAAAATTGGAGATTCATTATATCAGCAAATTGTGTCTCTATGGAAGAAAATTCTTATGTAGTAAGATCTGATTTTATAAGAAAATTGATAGATTATTCTAATTTGACTGCTCATTCTTTCATTTGCTCGCTGGTGATCTTGCTCTATATATTTTCCAGTTAGTATCATTACTTCCCAGCTTTAAAATGTAAATGTGTTAGGATAATTCTTGCGATTTTACTTCCAAAAAATTTGTTATTCTTTAAAAGTGTCCAAAAGCATTAAATATTAAATACTGAGCTTAATTAAATTTATAATTAAATCTCTTGAGATATTCCTAGTCATAGTTGTATGCCTGTTTATATGACACACAAATATAAAATGTCTGTGATTAAAGTAGGTCATGTTAATATTTAAAGTATATCTGCCTGTGTTTTCTTGATCAATCATTTCACTAAACAATGTACTTTGTGCTCTAAATATGTCTCTGCATGTGAGTGCACGTGCATACACACACACACAAACACACACACACACACACACACACACACACACACCCCTCTCTTGGCTGATACTTTCTTTGTCCTTTATGCTTTACCACATATGACGTTTTCCTTTAGCCTTTGTTGCTGTGTTTTTGCCCTTCAGTTGACAACTTTAATTAGCACAAGGATTTTGAGCTCTTCACATGTTAGTACCAATGCCTAGCAGTGTATTGGCACATGGGAGTGGTAAATCTGCCAGAGGAATGAATGCCATGGACTTCTGTGCAGAAGGAGAGTACAGCTCCAATAAGCAGACTTGTTTAGTACACATAGAGGGGAAGTGCGGGGAGGTGAAATCTGATCTTCTGGAATCAACATAGTTGTAGCATCCCATTTTCTGCATAGCTTTGATGAATTTTTCTTACCAGGTCCAGATCTCATAGGTCCAGAGCAGCAGGGTGGAGCTGTGGTGTTTTATATAGCAGTCCCATTCCGTCCTTGAACATCAGGGTAGTCAAATTTTAGATTGGCAGCATTTAAAGCCAGTTCTCTGGCCCTCTTGAGAGATGCGTAAACTACCTGATATATTTGCATAGATAACTCTCTGCTTATTAAGCTGGATTAGATGCTTCTGTTTGAGATTGAGGGTACTAATCAATAATCCGAAAGAATGTACATTTCTAGGTCACCCTAAACTATGAATTATTTTAGTTTTAATTGGAAGATACAGATAACTGAAGTGTGTGTGAGTGCTTTGTTTTTTCATAAATTTTATGTCGAATAGTTCTAAGGTGCATAAATGGCGGTGATTTTGATACTCATTTTTTAATCATAGGAAACTAGTAATGCTTTATATTATATGTAATTTTCAACATTTCTTGAATTTTTCATATATTTTATTTGATAATTACAATAATGTTAAAAAGGTAGGGCACGCCTCTGACTTTCGCTATAATAAGAGGAAAATTTAGGCTTAAACATAGGTGCCTCCTTCTTAATTCATGCTCTGTGTAAAGATTGTCTGTGTGTTGAGTTAAGATATGGCTGGCCTTAAGTAGTAAACAGCTGTAGAGCATTTGCATCTACTTTTGTTTCTATTATTACTGAAGGGTTAGAAATACTGAGTCTCTGGATATTTTCAGTTTGAATGACAAGCATCCTCTGTAAATTCATTAAATTATTAACTAGATATTTCAAGTCATTATCTAATATGCAGAAGCTGCAATAGTGCTAGACATCACTCCATTACTGAGATCTATTTAAATTTAAGTTAGGAACCTCTTAAAAGTAAAATGTTCTTTTCTCAGAATTACATTTTTTGGAATTAAAATTGTTTTATTTAATTATTTTAATTTAGATCATCTTATTTTATATCTTAGGAAATATGATTGCTAAATCTTTTTTGTTCATAAAGTCTCAAGAAAGAACTGAATTCATTTCCCACTAACGATGTTTTTAAGAGAGTGATGATATGACATAAAAGCTCCATTAATAAGAATTGCCCTCATCATTGCTAGAAAATCATGATAATAAGATAGAAGTGTGGTAATAGAATTCTGTGCTTACTTCTGCATTATTCTATTCCATGATGATTTGATAAGAGCTTTTCCTATGTTCCAAGCTCTAATTTTGCAAAAGTGTTTCTGTAACCATGAATATACTATGTAAAAAGGGAAACTATAGAAAATGAAATTGTGGGCAGATGTCAGATTCAGGTAACACTCAGTGGTCTTATATATATATTTGTAAAGTTACAAGGTATTTTTAGGCATATTTGAGGTAATATTTGGAAAATAGCAGTGGTTACTCTTCTCAATTCCACATTTGAATTTTTAGTTTTAATCTGAGTGATGCTATTTTTAGAAAAAATACATTTGGTGATGCCGCACTAATATATATAAATTCCTAGCTCATGCATCTGCATAATAGAGGACTATTCAGAAACATGTTAATACTCTCATGTCAGTGAAATGTGAATAATGCATTGTCATGGTGAGTTCACAAATGAGGCCCCAAGTGGTTAAAGAACTGATGTCTTTCAGACAGTGATTAATTACAATCTAAAGAATGTGAAATATCTCACTTCATTATAAAGCTCTTTAAAACAATAAAATTATATAGGGCCTCCCTGGTGGCACAGCGGTTAAGCGCTGCACTGTGGAGCTGTTGGCAGCAACAATGTGAGTTCAGTGCCCGGCCAGGGAGAATCCCACATGGCACAGCAGACCTCTCCTGCCTCGCCCGCTGCTCCCCTCAGCAGTGTATTTCCGTTGATCTGCCCGTTATGCTCCCCACTCTGTCTCTGGTGAACCCTCTCACCGCCCTGTACCCTGTACCCCGGCTTGTATGCATAAATAAATAAATCAAATAAAATCAAATAAAAAAATCAAATAAAATTATTGCCTTGAAACTGTATGGGGAAATATACTACTTATTAAAAAATAATGCCTAAAGTCAGACATTCTGAATTGATATGATGATAAATATATTTTGAAAAAATCTGCAAACATTGGCACTGAATTTCTTGTTATTGATGCAAGTTCAGTCTTTTCCAGAGAAGTGTCAAAACTTTTAATGGAAAACAGAGGGATTTGTATGTTTGAACATGGTATTATGTAGCAGGTGCTGTGGGAGGCATGCTTTACTCATTGGAATTCTGATTGCATTGTGCTCTCACTTGGATAGTCAGAGCATGGAGAAGGTTGATGATCCATTGTAAATTTTTAATTTTGAAATGTTTTCTCTTACCTCAGTTTTGAAGAGTTGAGAATAAGAGTTTATATACCCTCCAAATAAAATTAAGACTTCATAACTAGAGTCAGAGAGGCATTTCAGCAATTTTCCTGCAACAGTATTGGTCAATCTTTATCACTCTGAAATATCAGACTCTTGATAATGATACTTTAGGGAAGAACAACACCCCAAAACAAAACATGTTCACCTGCTCACAACGTAGCTAGTATATGGGCTTACTCTGTTAATAATACTTAAACAAGTAAACAAATCTGAAGAAGGTATTATCTTCTAAGCAGAGTAATTGGGGTAGAATACTGTCCTGCGTCATCTGAAATGATGAACTGCCATGTTCATGTCTCTCATCCTATCACATACCTGAAACACACTCCCAACTGTTTCACTGATCTGTAAAAATTAATAATTGAATATATGTAGTACCGTTAGTTTTGACCTTTGCCCTTACTTACTAAGTAGGTATCACTGGTAAAAGTAACACATTTCGTCTTGTAGGCATTTTTACCAATACTTTCATGAGGGTATTAGATACTTAATGGGTGATATGATACAGAGTTCCACTGTTTTGTGGTACCTATACACAATGGAATGCTATTCAGCATTCAAAGAAGATAAACACATGCAATTTGCAGCGACATGGATGGAACTAGAGGGGCTCATACTCAGTGAAATAAGCCAGAAAGAAAGAGAAAAATATCGAATGGTTTCACTTGTAACAGGACTATAGGGAAACCAAATAGGAGAGAGACACTCAGTGGCAGGGGTGGGGGAGGGAGGGGAGGATAAGGGCACAAAATGGAATAGAAAAGGACACAAGTGACCACGGAGATGGGTCACGGGTGAATTGGTGGTGGGCTACCCAAGGGGAATACAAAATATAAAAGATATAAATAACAATAAAAATATACATATTTAAAAAGATGGGGATGAATGTTACTAGAAGGATCTGTATGAATAATTTGAGATTGATGAGGGAAAAAAATAAAGGAGAAATATTGTGGGTGACAAATAAGTCACAAAAACTATCTCTGCCTAGAGCTGTCTAGGGAACAGCTATGTATTCACTATAGACTAAATGAGAACAGTCCACCAGACACATCAGTTCAAACAATATTTAAACTCAAATTGCTTAAGAAAGCAAAGATTGGGCCTCCCTGGTGGCGCAGCGGTTAAGCACTGCGCTATGGAGCTGTTCACAGTGGAGAAGCGAGTTTGACACCCATCAGGGTAGAATCCCACATGGTGCAGCGGACCTCTCCTGCCTCGCCCTCCGCTCCCCTCAGCAGTGTATTTCCTTCGATTTACCTGTGCTGCTCCCCAGTCTGTCTCTGGTGAACCCTCTCGCCACCCCACGCCTCTGGCCTGTACCCCAGCTTGTATGCATAAATAAATAAAATCTTTTAAAAAAGTAAAAAATAAAGTCTGTTAAAAAAAAAAGAAAGAAAGCAAAGATTATGAGAACTATAAAAAATAGTTGAAGAAGAGTAAAGGAAGAAATACAAAATATGTAGGAAAATGAATGGGCTATATTTTAAAGAAAACTCATTAGCTCATTTATTTGCCAGGACATAAAAAATAGAATTAAGATGGAAAATAGAATTCGTAATAAAAAGAAACTTTTCCAAATAAGCAGTCAAGTATTTTATTTAATCCTTTTTCTACTTGTAATACTTGTATATCCTTTCAAAATTTAAGGAACCAGTGAGAAAGGAAATAATAATCAATATAGTTAAGAACTGTTGAATCCTTGAGGCATTTTTAGAAAAAAATTCTGACTCATTGATACATTCTAAATGATAGTGAGCTACTTGGCTTCTGTTTCCATACTAATTTTTAATGAATTCCTTGCAAATCCATAAGGGTTCCAAGACCCAATTATATTTGCCAAAGAAAACTGTTAAGGAAATAATTCATTGCTATTCACCTATGCTTTTTCTGTTACAATTCCTAAATCCTTTCTAACCTCTGAACGTGTTTTTTTATTTCATTAACTTTTCTCTGTAGTGTCACTTTAAAATTGTTCTGTATTGCTTCTGTGAGACAGTTCTTTGAATGTAAAGAACATGTATTCAAAAATTAATGTTTATTGTATAATAAGATCTATTATGTGATAAATTATTTCAGAAATGAGGCATTTCTAAGTTGTTTGTTAGTGGACAAAACCAGAACTGAGTAGAGGAACATAATATTTTTTGATAAGACCAAGTGATTAACAGAGACTTAAATGAACCACTCAGATTGATCGGCAGGTAAACAAAGGTTCACTGTGAACCATAGAGAAACCAAGAGTCTTCAAAGGCAACAAGACCTATTGTTATATAAAATACTTACCCCTCAGCACTCAGCTCTAACATGACTTTTTTTAGACTTATTATATACCCTTTCTTGTGTTGTTACTCATAGAAAATGACAACATGAACATATTGTAGGATAAGTAATAATGCTATATCTGTTTCTTCATTCTTAAGGAAATAGTTCTCTGTCAATCTTAATTCTAGGTATAAAGTGTAATCCACCTGTTCTTCTTAAAATAGAAAAATATGTGGAAGTTGTAGTTACTAAGTCTAATTACCTTCAAGAATGTAGTGAGCAGTTCAAGCAAGTAATGATACCAAATAAGCAACTCCACAATTTTTGCAAGTATGATTAGCATGTGGTAAGAATATACATATTTAAAGCTGACTATGTCATCTCCTTTTCTCAAGCCTTTTGCCGTGATTATTTTTAATGTCACTTGAAATTCACTTGGCTTGCTATTCTACGAGCTTGAATAAGTTTGAAAGTGTTTAATAAAGTTTCTTACTTTAAACCTCTCAAAAATAACTACTAATTGGATTTGTGTCTGGAAAAGAGAAAGCAGCAGAGAATGTTATAAGGCATCACAAAATAATTAGTGTACTATTTGAAAAGCAATGTATTTTGAAATTTTGGGGAATGATTTTTTGGTATAAAAAAGTGAAGGCACTCTCAAAAATCACCCTCTTATGACCAAATTTATTGCTTCTAGGTGGGGAGCTTTATCTTGGTGCTAGATACAAAGTATGCATTATTCTTCCTAGGTCACTTACTGTCTCAGAATGTTGCAGTTGGCTGATTTCGAGAAGTTTGTATATAGCCATCGACTGAGAGTTATAGACCAAGATTTGCTTTTAAAATTTAAAGAATCTTGACACAAATTTCATTAAGAAACTCATACTGATTAATGGTCATCAGACCAGGAATTATCAATTAAAGGATAGTCAAATTGTTGGGTTTCCATATGCAGTTGTGGGGTATATAAACCCGTCTGAATATCATGTTATACTTTATTCTAAAAGAAACAAGTTACTCCTCATTTTTATCTCAGAAATTAAAAAATGTAGTTGGATTTAAGAGATTTATTCTACTTATGAACTATGTAATGTATAAATTTAGTATTAACTCAGTGAGCACATATTTATTAAAGGCCTACCAGTTGGCTGTAGGTATTGTATCCATACTGAGAGCACATCTAGGCAAAGCTTCTGAACTTATGATGCTTAAGTAAAATGAGGCAATTGAAAATATGGCAACTTGTGAAGAAAATGAAGGATGATGAAAGCTATTATTAACAGGATTTAACAGAGGAGGTTTCCTTGTGAGATTCTATTTAATGTGAGATATGAGTGATGAGGAACAAGAGCACGGAAGCGAGCACTCCAGAGGCATAAGGCATAAAAGGGCCTTGAGGACCTGAAACCAAACAGTGACAGGGCCACGGAGCACATGGCTGAGGCTCTCAGTGACTGGAGGTGGGATGTGAGGCGTGGGTGGGCCATGGCTGGCTACTGCAGGTTTGAGACCTATGAGTTGCAGATTATAAAATGTAATTCCCTTTTACTTCTCTCCCCTTTGATGTTCCATTATTACCCCCGAAACTCGAAATATCTGAAAATGAACTAAGTGTCGCCATTTGCCTCCTCTGTAAGTTTGTGTGAATATGAAATCATGTCTCAGCCCAACACATTCTTGGAAAATCTATCATGCCTCGTTAAGATTCACTCTGTCCACTTCTCGAGCATCTCTAGAGCTGTCCTCTCCTTACCCTGTCCACCCTCCTTTCAGACACTTGAGAAGTAATAGTCTGAACTGTTGGTCTGGTGAGGGAAGAATCACTAACTCACTCAAAATTTGGTTTGAATGTGGAACCTGATGAGATCGCATATGCGCCAACAGGCACATAGTGAGGCTTTCTAAGGAGAGCAGTGCAGGTTCCCCAGTAAATAGAAAAATGGCTTCATAGAGCAATGAAAGGAGAAACTCACTTGGATGCTCTTGTCCTTAGGGGTTGGAGGGACAAAGGTTGGCACACAGGGGATGCACTGGCTTACAAGTTTTGTCCTTCTTGCTGGCACCAAAGGAATGAATGTGGACTTCTTTTTTAAAGTTTTTTTTTCCTTTTCTTTCTAATCTGTTTTTTTTTTTTTGAGGTAGCATTGCTTTACAATACTGAATATGATCTAGAAGAATAGCTTCACACCTCTGTAAACATGTTACTATACCACGTCCACCACCGAGGCACTGTAGTCCTCACCATAGCCTGTCAGTCTGTCAGTCCCCTCCCCCTTAGCGCTCCCTCTCGATAGCCTGTTTCTGCTGTCATATTTCCAGGCTTTGTTTTGCTTTAGTTTGGTCTGTTCCTGGGTTTTGTTTCTTTATGAACCACCTATGAGTAAAATTGTCCTGTATTTGTCCTCCACCTTTGCACTTATTTCATGCGGTATCATCTCCTCCAAGTCCCATCCATGTTGTTGCAAATGGTAAGATTTCATCTCTTTTTATAGCAGAGTAGTTTCCATTTGTCTGTCTATATCAAATCTTCTCTATCTGCTTATCTGTTGTGGGACAGTGAGGTTGCCATTTGCCCAGACATGAGAGAAAAGGTGAAGAGGGGAGGGCGGAAATTCAGTTGTCAGTGCTCAAACATCTTAAATGGAGTCAGATGCTGTAGGTCACTGGTCCTCGTGACTCAGTACTGACCTTCTAAATCTCTTCCTAAGTTTCCATCCAAATGCCTGTTCTAAAATTTAGATTATTTCAAATTTATTGTTTACGATAGCCCCCACTGCCATATACAGTGTTTCTTAATGTGGCCCATAAAGTCCATTATTAATTGTTTTCTGTGCACATTTTCAAGTTTTCTCTCCCCACCCCCACCTTCACACTCTACTTGCCGGCTGCACTGGATTAATGAGGCATCATAACATGCCTCTTTCTCACTTCTGGAAATTTGTTTGTGTTATTCCTGATGCCTGGAAAACTGTTTACTTTTCTAGTTGCATAAACTTCTTTCTAAATTTATGTTCTTGCTTCAGGTTTATTGAAGTATAATTTATACAAAATAAAAAGATCCTTTTAAAGTGTATAGTTCAATGAAATCTGACAAACATATAGTGATATATTCCTACCAGTCAAAATATCTCACCCCCCTCAAATGTCCCATGAGGAGCTCCATTCCCAGTGCCCCACGCTCCTTTGTGGAGCTCACTCCTCATTAGTGGTAGCCGCTCCATAGTTTCTCTGCAGTTCTGCCTTTTTGTGATGTCTTAGAGATTGTGGTGCTTCGTTTCTTTTCCCGGCTAGCATAATGTTTTTGATATTCATTCACATACTTGACTATATCATTAGTTTGTTCCATTTTGGTGCCAAATAAATACTATGTCATGAATATACCACAGTGTGTTCATCTGTTGGTTAGTTGATAGACATATGTATTGTTGACAGTTTAAAACAAGTACAATTAATTTTATTCTAGACATTGCTCTATTGGTCTTTCAATGTGGATGTGTTTTTAGTGTCTTGGATTAAAATGTAAGAGTGGGATTCCACATTCTGTAGTAAGAATATGTTTAATATTCTAAGAAGCTATACGAACTTTCAAAAAGGTTCCACTACTTAAAATTCCCACTAGCAGTGTGTGAAATCTCCTGTGTTCAAATCCGTGTCTTGATAATATATTTTAAAAAAATTATTCTAGTAAGCACATATTGGGCCTTATGGTATTTTTTTATGATGAATGATGATGAGCTTCTTATCATGTGCTTATTTGCCAATCATGTATCTTTGATCAAACATCTGTTCATGTATTTCATCATTATTTTAATTGGGTGGATGGTATTATTGAAAAGATTTATCAGCATTCTTTATATTCTTGGAGAGATCCTTTTGATCAGTATGTATTTTGCAAATATTTTCTCCCTGTCTGAGACAGACAATTTTTTTTTTTCACCTTTCCCCCCAGCAGGAGCAGTGACTTGCCCAGGTCCAAACACTGGCTCCTCCTCTCCAAACACTAGGAAATTTCCTTCTTCTTTAGAGACCTGGGGTTAGTCTCTTGTGACCATATGATTTGGGTTTTCCTGCTTGTAATAGTTAAAGTGTTTGCTTGTTATGTCAGATAAGAACCATGGAATGTCGATTTTGTATTTTTGTATTATGAAAGGAGAGAGGTGTTCTTAAGTTTCTGTCCTGCCTCTTGTCTTTTCCATGACCATTAGTGAAACCTTTGGAAATTGCTGAAGAATCTCCAGACACCTCTTCTGTCTGGACTGCTGGGAATTCTAAATTTTCATTTTAGCCTAGACTTGGCTTTTATAAATTTGTTTATTTATTTTTCTTCTCTGGTGTCATAGTGACTGCATTTTCCTCCCTGATTATGCCAAAGGTAGAACAGTCCAAGTCCCCTGCCCTTCTTTGTAAGGGCCTTTTGAAGTCTTTGTGAATTGTTTCAAAGTGGTGTTGACCTTACATTCTTCTCCCCACAGAGTAGAATTTTTGATGCCTCATGAAGCAGATGTCCTCTTCTTGGTTGAGGGGAGTTGAGCTGAGCAGATTATGTTTAGAAAATCTTATGGTTACAGGTGGACAGGTTTATGTCATAAGAGGAAATATGCATGTACACGCACGTGTGTGTGTGTGTGTGTGGTCTGTATTATAGACATCTTGATGCCTATTTTCATGTACTGCTAATAAAATAGTACTATTTATAAAGATCCTTGTTTAATGGCTGAATATTTTATTTTTTCCATGGAAATTTAGTACTTAAAACTATAAATCAAAGTTTATTGCGAAATTTATTCACAGTTCACTTGCTACTCATTTAAACTCCAACAATTGATGGCAAAGAAAATAAAATGCTTAGTGGAACAGTTTGTACTGTTGCTATCTCAGGAATTTAGCTGTTGTTGCACTAACCAAATAACCTTATACTGAAAATTGAATTTCCACATTACATTTATATTGCATCATATATATTGAATTTATAGTTAGTAAACAGCATATATATATAATTAGAGTCATAAATTCATTATAATGATATATTGGGTTAATTTTTCACTGAAGTTTGGTAAAAGTAAATGTACTGTAAATATTGAATTAAAAGTTTATTAACAAATTCATCAACAGATCACTTCCACTCTTGTCTTATGATTGATCATCTTGAATCTCTTACCTCTGAGAATTCAAGTCAGTTGTGACAATGTCTGGCAATCTTGAGTAGGTTTGAGGGACTTCTCTTCTTGATTATCAGTCTCATACTAGAAGCTAGTATATTTTGCTGCAGTCTACACAGACCTTTTCTTGTTTACAAGATATAAAGATCAAATAGAATATATCAAGTTCTGTACAGGACATAAAGGCTAATTTAAGAACTAACACATTTATTCTGCAATAGGCACAGGTCACGTGTACATGTATATATATATATATATAATTGTGTAATAATATATATGTAGTAAAATGGCATATATGCATACATAAATGTGTGAGTGCATATATCCAGAATGTATATGGCTTACACATACCATCCTCCAGACCTATCTATTATGGCATTTCTTATCTAATCAAGAATCTCTGCTCTAAATCTACTCTACCATATAGTAATGGGTAAGTGTGAGGCAGTAAGACAGAAGTTGTGCTCGTGGAGCAGGTAGCACCTTGTGGTGTGTATGTGTGATCTGGGCAGTGAGAAATGTGCCCATGTGGAGGAGAAAGAGCCTCACTATAAATATGAACTCAGATCTCTTAACAGTCTTTGATGCAGGGTTTTAAAGATTTAAGTGGTTTGGTAAATGGGAGTAATAGGAATGTAAGAAAAGATTATGGAAAGATCAGGGCCTCTCTGGTGGCGCAATGGGTTAACGCAGTGCTGTGGAGCTGTGGGCAGCAGCTGCGCAAGTTTGATGGCTGGCCGGCGAGATTCCCACATGGCGCGGCAGACCTCTCCTGCCTCCCCACTGCTGCCCTCAGCAGTGTATTTCAGTCCATCTGCCTGTTCTGCTCCCCACTCTGTCTCTGGCGAACCCTCTCACCACCCCACACCTCTGGCCTGCACCCCAGCTTGTTTGCAAAAATAAAATAAAATCTTAAAAAAAAAAAGATTATGGAAAGATCAGACTTGCAGCTCAAATCTAGTAATGCTCTAGATTAGACTGTTAATATCAAACTTTAAAATATTTTAGCAATACAAAATTATGTCATATCTTTATTACTAAAAATGTCCAAACAAATATAATTATATTGCTGATTATAAACAGCTGCATTCTTCTTGTTGAAAAAATTGTTTTCTTAAAGGAATTGCCTTATTACTTGAATATCATTTTAAGCTTTCAATGAAATAATATTTTCTTTTCAGTGTTTATATTTTGGTTACCTTCTGTTTGTTATAAGTGCTTCCATTTCTCATTTTGAGACACTAATATTTAATTTGTCTTAACAACAAAATTGTTCAAATTAAGTTTAAATAAGGATATTAATTATAAAATAATCAGGTAGGTCAAAAATGGCAAAATCATGAAGGGTTGTTTGAGAATTACATTGATTTGAAAAACCCTGGCAGTTTTTAAGGGCAGAAAGGTTTAGCTGCAAGGTAGTCTGAGCAGAATCCTCTGTCCAGCTGGAAGAGTACATGACCAGGTTCTATAGACCAGACCATTATTCATTTCCCCAGGCCATTCCAGTGGAGACTTAGGGCCCATTTCAGAGATAGCCACCTACTGAAGTCGACACAAGACTGGAGGTTTGTAGTGAAACAGATACTCTGATCACACTCCTCGCTAGTGTTTCTTCAGTTATTTCCCAAAGGTGTGGTGAGGGCAAGTGACTCAATAAATTGTGCATTTTCTTTGGAAAAATCTGCACTTATAAATAGGAAGAATCAACTTTGAAACCAAACAGATTTGGGTTTGAACTTCAGAATTCCAGTTTTATGTCAACTGGGAAACTTGGGCAAAACTCTCAACCTTATACTTTCCTGTACCACTTAAATTAGAATCGTTAATTGAAAAAAAGTTAGGTATATTAAATGAGAATCTGTATATACACACATATGAATGTGTGTGTGTGTGTGTGTGTGTGTGTGTGTGTGTGTGTGTACCATCATCTGAATTTGCTAACGTAAAGAACAAAGGAGTTGTTGACTTGTTGCAGTTATTTTTTTTTAAATGGACATGAAATCCATTCTTGGAGAAAGGAAGAAGAGGTTTCCTTTTGTTTTGATTCCACTAAGATGAGGGCCAAATAGCATTATTATTAAGTTACTTTCATTCAGTATGGGAAGGTTGACCTTACCACCCCTCAGATTGGGAAATGACTTATAGTAATACGAAAAATAACATAGGCTGTGCTAAAAGCCCTTGCCAGAGAGAAATAATGTATGGAGAGTTCATTGCAATTCAGGCAAAGGGTAAAGTAACAAGGTTGTTTGATTTATATGATGTCTCTAAATCAGGCTCTTGGAATGGGGCATGGAAGATGAGGGACTTCAGTAACTTAAGGAGAAATCTGAAAGGAATTAAGAGTGCTCCCTGGGTGCCTCCTATGGAGGAACCTACAGATGTGTCCTTTATCAACTTGACTTCGATAACTGAGCAGTGGTGTCCAAGTGGATGAGACTGAAATGGTTTTCCTGCCTTCTCGTGAGAATGTGTGTTGGTCAAGGAGATTGAAAAGATAATTTAAGAAGAATAAATGAATCACATTTGATATATTTTATGGAAGCTAAGCAACCTAAGTTCTGCACAATTGATGTATTTTGCCAAGAAATAAATGTATGAACATTTCCATTCAGACTTTTTTATTTTCCATTGAGGTAAAATTTGGCTGTCTCCATCAGGTATTACCACTAGAATGTGCCCACCACCAAATCACCCATAGTCCACCACCATACTGTATTTTGCTTCCCTCCTTGTTCTTATCCCTCCTGCACTCCTTCTGCCTTAGTGCTTCAGTCAGCTTTCAAAGGTTCGTTTTTTTTTAAAGATTTATTTATTTATGCATATAAAGCCCGAGGTGTCGGGGTGGGGGAGTGAGAGGATTCATCAGAGACAGAGTGGGGAGCAGAACAGGCAGACTGACTCAAATACACTGCTGAGGGGAGCAGCGGGCGAGACAGGAGAGGTCTGCTGCACCACGTGGGTTAGCTCCCTGGCTGAGGGGATTGAACCCATGCTGTAGTGGCTGCTGATAGCTTCATATGCTGAGACATAACCCATTGTGCCACCAGGGAGGCCCTCAAAGGTTAGTTTTTAAACTTGTCTCTGTGTTACTCTTATTACAGTATTTTTATATTCCATATATTAGTGACATCATCTGGTATATATCTTTCTCCTTCTGACTTATTTCACTTAGCATTAGCCCTGCCAGCTCTATCCATGTTGCCACAAATAGTATTTTATCTTTTTTGATCACTAATATTCTATTGTGTAAATGTACCACAACTTCTTGATTCATTCATCTATTTTGGGACATTTAACTCATTTCTGTAATTTAACTATAGCAAATAGCACTGCAGTAAACATGGTAGTACAAGGTTTCTTTTAAATTAAAGTGTTTTAATTATTTGGGTAGATGCCTAGGAGTGAACTTAAGTGGATCAAATGGCAAATCAATTTTTAATGTTTTCAGATACCTTTTACTACTTTCCATAAGGGAACAAGAATGCAACAGTCTGCATTCCTACTAGCAGCGTAGCAGTGTTCCCTTTTTGCCAAGACTTTGCCAGCACTTTTTGTTTCTGGTCTTTTCCATATGGGCCATTCTCACAAGAGTGAAATGGTATTTCACTGTGGTCTTGATTTGCATTTTCCTGCTGACAGGTGGTGAACATTTTTTTCATGTACTTGTTTGCAGTCTGTATTTCTTCTTTGGAGAAGTGTCTGTTTAGTTCTTTTGTCCATTTTTTGATCGGGTTATTTGCTTTGTTTTTGTAGAATTTTATGAGTTCTTTGTTTATCTTATATATCAGTCCTTTGTCAGATGTATGGTATGCAGATATTTTCTCCCATTCAGTAGAGTGTCTTTTTGTTTTAGTTATGATTTCATTCTCAGTGCAGATGTTTATTTTCTTTCCTGGCTGTAGGGGATGAATTGCTAAAGGTATCACTAAGGCTTATGTCCTGAAATGTGTTGCCTGTGTTTTTTCTATGTATTTTACTGTTTTAGTATTAATAATAATTTGATTTTATCATGTATAATATAATCAAATACATATATAATTAAATATTGGATATTTATTTATAAATACATATATGCATATTTAATGACAAATACACATAATTAAGTATAATATGTTATTTATATTATATAATTTATATAAATAAGTAATAATTTAATTATTTTAATATAATTTTTTTTTTAAATCAAGTCATAGATTACTTCTTAGATTTCTTTTTTTTTCCTTTTTTTTAAAGATTTATTTATTTTTGCATACAAGCTGGGGAACAGGCCAGAAGTGTGGGGCAGTGAGAGGGTTCACCAGAGACAGAGTGGGGAGCAGAACAGGCAGATTGATGGAAATACACTGCTGAGGGGAGCAGCGGGCGAGGCAGGAGAGGTCTGCCGCACCATGTGGGAATCTCCCCGGCCGGGTGTCGAACTCGCGTTGCCGACAGCTCCACAGCACAGCGCTTAACCACTGTGCCACCAGGGAGGCCCTAATATAATATTTTAATTTGTTCTTTGCTTTTCATAAACACTACTCTTTTCATTAATTCCATTATTTTCAGTCCTTTCATTTTTAATCTTTCTGACATTGCCTGCATAAAAACACTTAGCTAAAGATTTATTTTGTATTTTAAAATATTTTGTAGCTAGTTATAAGCAATCATTCTTGAATGAATTGGAGGATGCAGCCATATGCAGAACATTCAGTATCTCCCCATTAGAAAGGGATAAGAATGGCATTTTGGAGTCTCCTTTCGTTTCTCTATCTCAGCATTATTTGCTTTCAACCTTGGAGATTTAATGAGGATGATAATTCAAGAGAATGCTTCCAATTAAGCAGTTAAGACAAGAAAACAATACAAAACACTCAGACTCGTTTTAAAATCTGCTTTCATTGCTTCATTTCTTTCTCTATACTTTTTGCCTTTGGCTACTGTATAAATGCTCATGCCCATCATTGAGAAATGATGTATATTTTTTTCTCTAGGCCAGTGCTCTCCTTTTTACCCCAAAGTGGTATAGCTAGCCACTAATGTTAGCACTTTTTTTTTGAAACAAAATCTAAGCTTTTTTTTTTTTTAAGCATTGTTGAATTGTTTGCTAATTTGTGTGGGATAAGGAGCTTTTACATGAGCTTAAGAAAAAGAAAAAGAAAAGGTAGGTCTGGATAAGCCTGGGCTGTTCTTTTAAAGTATTTTAAAATTAATCCGAATTCAGCATGTCTGAAATTGAACTTATTTCCACCCTCTTCTCTTGACTATCTCCATTTATTTCTGTTAAACAATTCATGAAATTAGGGGATCTCTGTGCTACACCCCCAGGTTTAATCTAGCATCACTCAAGTTTACTACCATCAATATCTCTCACTCTATCCTCATGGTGGCTGTGGTCTGTTAAAAAAAAGCTAATCAGGTTACTGCCATCACCTTATGCCACACATGTTCAGTGTCATACCAGTGTTACCAAAGTTCACCATCCTTTCAGTTATCTGAAAGATACTTCATGGGTTAGACTTGCATTGTCCGATATGGTGACTTGCTTTGAAATAGAGCTAGTCCAAATTGAGATGTACTGTAAGTATAAAATGTACACCAAAATTTGAAGACTTCTATGAACAAAAAAGGACATAAAATAAACCTTTAATATTTTATAGTGGCTCATGCTAAAATGACAATTATTTTTGAAATATTGAATTATATATGTTTAATTATACCTGTTTCTATTTACCTTTTTAATGTTCTTGTGAGAAAATTCTACATCAAATTCTGCCAAGTTTTTATTACACAGCATCAGGCTAAACTAGAATCATGCTATTACTTGCTTTCTACTGTTTTACTATACCTTTTCCAGTTCCTTTAAGGTGCTATTTTTGACCTTTTTATGTACTGCTTTTCTTTCTGGAACATTCATATTTCTATATATCTGTGTAATATTCTCTTCAATCTGTATGCCCCAATTCCTTGAGATCTCAGTTATGTTATCCCATATTCAGGAAAGATTCTATCTCTCGAACTTGGTTAAATTCCTGTGTTATAAGCTGTCCTGACACAGATTTCTCTCTCAAAGAATCTTATGAATTTCTGTATGTTCTTTGTTTGAAGGGGGGCAGGTCTCTATTCTAAAGGCATTAATATCAATTCATGGGGGTTCTGTCCTCATGACCTAATCACCTCCCAAAGGCTCTACCTCTAATGGGAGTTAAGTTTCAACATACGAATTTGGGGGGGACATAAATTATCAATAGTATCCACTAATTGTGCTTTTTATAAGGGCATACTCTATGTCTGGTTTCACTCACCACTTTATTCTCAGCTACTAAAGCAGTATCTGCCATAGGCAAATAGATTAATAACTATTTAGGAAATGATAACAAATTATGATTAATGAATCAAACTATTCATATGAAAATGCAGGATACAGTCATAGCTTTGTATGCTGAAAGGATATGACCATAGATATAATGGAGCCAGAAAGAAACTTTTTATTATACTTTTGATTACTACATAGTAAAAATTTACTCCACTCTCTCTCCAACTGTAGCCTGAGTACACTTCTGGGTCCTTGACTTTAAGGTCATCCACATGCCTTGGTTTGCTTGAAAGGACTGTAGACTCATGATATAAGCAGATACTTGAATTGTGCCTACTGATCTTTGTATCTCCATCAATGCCATGTGCAATAACTTCTTTGCATAAGCTGCTGCTCCTTCAGCCTGGGTGTAATGAAACACAAGAGTTTCCACCCAGGTGACATGAGCAAGAAAAAGTTGTTTTAGGCACCGTGTATGGGAATGGTAGGTTACAGAGCAACAGGGAATTACTACAGCTCTCATTTCTGGGACCTAAATATAATTATCATAAACAAAAACATAATATTTTAAATTTGATCTGTTTAGGAGTAGGTCATTAGATTTAATACTAATCAAGACGTAATTTTCTCAACTTAATAAACTTTAGACAGATTTCTTTCTGACTTCCTTTTCCTAAAGAATATACTTTTGAAAACTTTCCTTTATAACTACTTCCCCTGCCCTGTTGAGATACATTCTCACAACTTCTTGCAGTATTACAACCAGGAATATCTTTCATAGGACCTGAGAGCCATCTCTTTGAAAAGCAACTGACAAGGAATAGGGGCCCCTACCTTGCAGTCTCTGGGAGGGTAGGAGCCTGATTTTGACATACACTAATTAGCAAACACAGATGGCTTAACCACATTGATCTGCTTTGCCACTAATATTCTTCAGTACATTGCCACTAGTTTACTGCAGGGCTTAAAATCTTTCCACCCTTTGTTTCTGCAGAGTTGAGTTCAATCTCTCCCCTGTTGCAATAGTCTTGAATAAAGTCTTCCTTGCTTATTTAACTCCATCTGCTGCAATTTTTCTTTGGCAATCACATAGAATTGTTTTCCAAGGAAAAATTTAGAAGGCTGGGTACGGTTATGAATAATTTAAAAATAGGTTTCCATGCTTAACAGATTATATTCATTTTGTGATATATGTGACATCCATTATTCTGACAATCTTTTTCATGAAATAATGAAAACAGTAATTACAGTAGGTAAAGTCTGATGAAAAAATACAAAGCACCATCATAAGGGTTTTACCATTCCTGGTTTCAAAAACTGTAATACGGACATTACTTTGATATGGTTAGGCTATGTTCATTTTATGGAGAGATAAAATAAGGGTTTAGGGGGACTAACTGTCTTCCTAGGATCATAGTTAATACATAGGAATTTCAAGTTCTTGTTTATTGCTGAGACTCCTCATTATTAACTGAGTTTATATGCTGCATCTGATTGCTGCAGTAACTCTGGTATATTCTGGAAGTTGTTCAGCACCTCCCGAACATATTCAGGAAGAGGGATGTGGGAAGTGCAAATATGTTTCCTGTGACTTATGCTTAGTTAATGGAAGTCAGCTAAAAATATATTGAAACTTACCAAAAATTTTAAACTAAGTGAAAGGCAGAGAAAAGCAATATTTTAAAAGTTTTGGATTAATATTTTATGTGGCTCCACACTTGTTAATAATCCTAATGTTCATAAGTGAGTTTTAAAAATTTCAGTAATTTCCAGCAGCCCCCATAGAGATATGTGACAGTATTTACAAGTGAACATTTCATATATCAAAGTAATATGCATACAATAAATATAAATTTTAACACTTTTTGCTCCGCTCACGTATTCACGTGTTCATCTGGTCTCTGGTTTTTCATACCATGGTGGATTTATTTGGAAATATTAGGAGCTATTTCTTTGATTGTACTCAGTCTAGAAGCTTTAATCTCTATGCATTTAAAATTTCATTAAAATATATCCGGTAGTTCAGGAGCTGTGTATGTTTTATTGAATGCTTATACCATTCATGCAGTGGCACAGAAAATAGCCGGCACAAGAAGTGTTAAGTTATGTACATATGAAAACAATTACGATTTTTTTTTCAAGTAAGTATTTCATGGTGCCCTCATTTGCAGGTACTTACCTCTTGTAATAAATTAAAACCTAAAAGACACACTAAACATAGGCACCATCCCTCCAAAAGTTATGAATATTATATATTCTAAGATATTAGTAATTTGGTCTTGCAATTAAGCTTTTAGACTTAAGTCATAAGTTATCAGTTTTAAGACATACTCCTTGGTTGCATCCATTTTAAGGTTGCTTTTATGTAGTATATTCTGTATTTTTATAGTATTTAATGACACTGGAGGATACTAAGTAACTGGAATTTAATTTTCTATATATCATAATGTGTCTGTAAAATAAAATTGTTTTGCCAGTCATCAACAGATATGAAAAAGAGAAAATGATCAAAACATTGTCTGGTACATGAGTTAAAGTTAAGTGTCTTAGTAAAAACTAATTCTCATAAGAGAAAACTTTGGGAAGGGTTGATAGTATAAACAAAGCAAGCACTGAATTAAGAAATTATGGGGGTGGGGTGAGGTAGAAAGAGGCATAGGTCCTGAGTGATCAGGATTTTAAGATGAAAAGAATGCACACTTTACTCTAAAATTGTAAAGTATTTACTGGCTAATAATCATTCCAAGAAGGGACTCTTGGTAGTAGCAGGGCAGTTTGAAGCAGATGGAGCAATGCATGTGAGATGTAGGAAAGAATGGGTGATGTGTGGGCAGGAAAGAAAGAGCATGTTTACGGGTCTCAGCCTACTAGTGATGTTCTCAACTAGGAATACCAGCGGCGCTCACACGAGACATACAGATATTCCTCCCTCCACCACACCATAGAGGCCCGTGTTGGGGTTTGTGATTTTTATTATGACTTTAGGACTTACCTCAGCATGACCATCATAGAATTTTGAAGGGCAGGAGCGGTCACTCACAGATCATGGTTTCATACAGCACACCCAAGGGACACAGAGAGGTCCCAGACAGAGAGAGAGGGAGGAAGCATGGATCTTAGCTCTGTCTTTGTAGGGCTTAGGGTAGGGTGCCTAAGGTTTCCTGATTTTGCTTGTTTTTGGTAGCTTTGAAGCTTAACAGCAGGAATTAGGGTACAGGAAGGGAGAATCAAGGTCACTCATGCCATCAGTTATAAGAAGTATCCAGGACTTTGTAAAAGGAAACTCCATGATTGGGGGTGGTCTGGTCCTTAATGCAGTTATTTTGCCAGTACCTGGGTCATACAGCTGGCACTGTGTTTTTTCAAGATGGATATCTTGACAATTAAAGGCTTATGGGAAGAAGGGAGGGAACATATTGAAGTATAGTACCCAAATGCGGGCCTGTAAGGAATTACAGGTTGTGTTGAAATGTTTCCTCGTAATCCTAAAGGCAGTAAGAAATCTTGGAAAGATTTAATCAGAAAGAGAAATTAGATATGTTGTAGAAAGTATACTCTGGTTACAAGGGAAAAGAAATGGATTGGGTACTAGGCTTCCTTTTAGAATATAGAGAAATAATAGCCTATTACAATGTTTAAATAATGAGAAATACCAGATATTCTGAAAAATCACAATTTTTCTTAATCTGATTGAGAACTGAGATGGCAGGACAGCCAGCTAACACAGAACCTAAGGAGGACATGCACTTGTAGGCAGAAATGGGATGCAGTCACTAGTTTAAGAGTAGATGCTCTTGGCACTAGTCAGGATGAATTAACTACATGAATTAACTAAAACTTTTAACTAATAGCAAACACCAAATGTGACTTACAAAAGAATGAAATCCCTGGAGCCACATACACAAGTGGGATTTGCATTTAGTGAGACTCTTTCTCAGAGCTCATGGTATGTACACAAGAAGGATTGGTAAAAGTTCTGAGGAAGCTTCCTTAATGATGTAAACTAGGGCTGGGGAACAACAGCCACTTAAAAGCAAGAAATCTCATCTAGAACGTGTTACAAAAAAAGCATTGAATGAATTTAGAGATACAGTTGACTTTAAGCAAGGATTCATCAAGTAGGAAGGAACGTTAAGAAGATTTTCAAAATGGAAGGATTTTATAGTCAGAAAGAGTCATGGACAAGGCTACTAGTAAAAGAAAGGTAAGATTATTTGCAATAAAGCCACCTCCCCCCAGGGGAAGAATGGGGTCTCCTCATGCAGATGACCTCGCTGGTGCTGATCAGGAAATTCTAGAGTAATTGGTTTAGAATTCCACTTTGGGAAGAGGCTGAAACTATGATTAGATTAGATGTGATGGCTTGCTGGGCATGTTGCTGTTTTTATTTAAATACTCTTTGCACCTATCTCTCTGAAAGAAGAAAATTGCTGAGGGAAGGGCTGGAAATATTAGTGTCATCCACTGCATAATGATGACTTTTGATCACAAAAAAGAAGGGTGAACAAGTAGAAAATAACTAGAACTTACATCCAACCATATAAAAATTCTAACAAATTTTTAAGATTTAAACACATCTATTAAAGAAACAATTGAGAGAATGACTAAGTAAACCCTACTAAGAAAGCCACTGTAAGTACAAGGCATAGGCAGAAGGTAAATGAATGTAAATGCTTTTCAAGAAAATGTTGGAGGTGATTCATTAAAATTAGACAAGGTAGATTTCAACCAGGTAATATTGGCAGAAATAATGAAGGACATTGCATAATGATAAAAAGGACAATTTATAATGAGATATAAAGATCAGAGAGAACTTCAAATACTTGAAGCAAAAACTGATAGAATTTAAAGAACAAACAAACAAATCCAGAATTATGATTATAGGCTTCAATATTCGATAATTGACAGAAGAGAGAAACAATATAAACACCTGAATCCAATTACAAATGTTGTGGGAACCTTCGTAAAAATATGTGACAATTTAATTCAAATTAATAATGAAAATAATTTAGATTTTATCTGAATTTAAAATTCATATGGAGAGGCAAATTAACTAAAGTAGCCAAAATAACCTTGAAAGCCAACAGAGTTGGATGACTCTTGATAGATGATTTTAAAGCTTTTTAGACTCCAGTAACAAGGATATTGTGGTTTCACAGTCTGAGGCATGTATTGACACATCCTGAAGTAGAACTACGGCTATGTGGTGTGTGTGTGAAAACAACTGGGCATCCATCAAAAAAAAAAAAAAAAAAAAAAAGGAAAATCTTGACTGGTATCTTGAAATCTTGCATCCTAAAGAAGATTATCACAGAGATTTGACCATAATCTGCACTTGAAGAAGGAGTCCTATACTCCCAAAATATAAACAATGATATAAACCAACATTACTTCAATTAAAAATATATGAATAAATAGTACATAATGAAAAAAAATATATAAATTTAAAACAAAAAAGTCTGGAAGAAAACTTTGGTGGTGTCTACCTGTGGTAGTGTTGATAAATATAAAGTCTGAGTCAACTGAGTAGATGCACGCAAAATAATAATAATATGGATGTATGTTGAAAACACAGAGCACTAGGAAAAAAGGAAAATAGTAAGGTAACTGTAAAACTTTATTATGTGAGTTAAATATATGCAAATAAAATATGTTATAGGGACACAAAAATGATATAAATATATATCATGGAAGACTTTAGACTATTGATATACATGGGTAAAGGAATAAAGTATATAATTAAAAAGTCAAACAGTTCCATGAAAGAAAATTTAATACACCCAAGGATTAGAGTGTGTCATGGAAAAAAAAATAATTAACTGGATTGTAAGTTAAGTTAAAAATGAAAACTAAAAACTAACTAAATGATTATTTAGGAGATCAACATCTAGATTTAGCTCTTTACCCTCCAAAAAAAAACCCTAACAAAAATATTTAAAATGAATAAATAATGTATTACAAATTGAAAAGATACTTCTGGGGGCTCTATCTTAGGAAGTGAATGTAATAATAAGACAAGAAATGAAAGATGGGAGCAGTGCATTCATCAATGAATTACGAGGGGAAATGATTCTGAGATGACCTGTCAGAATAAAAATTCTTATTAGATGATAAAAAGGATTAATGCAGAAACTGACACAGATATATATTCTTCTAGATTTTCTACATTCTACAACATCATAAGAAGACAGGGACACATTTCAATAGAAAATAGAATCACACCCACTGTAGACATTTTTCTTTATTGCAGTGGAAACCAGAAGATGGTTTTCAAACTTGACAGTATAGCAAGGGGAAAACACAGTCCTCAAGGATTTGAGAGAGGCAAATGTAAGGTCATTTAGAAATATACATGTTACGAGTTTTTACCAAGTATACATTTGCTGAAAACTACTCAAAAGAAGTATTTTATCAAAAGAAAATTGATATAAAATGTAGCAATAATTAACAAACTGACTAATTCATGTAGCTGGTTAAAACCAAAGTGGGAAAGTCTTGAAATCATGGCTAACAGAAAAAGAGAGATGTGAAAAGTGTACAATATGGACTCATCAATAGTATTGCTGGGAGATGGGTCTGCTCTCACTCGTGTAAGGTCCTGAGGCAACACCAAGTGTGTGGACTGAGTGTCTCTGCCATAGAGTTTGGGGAAGTTCAAAGAGACATGACAGCAAGATGGTCTCCTTTGGTGCCTGGTGGGGAGAGTGCCATTTTGCCTGCTGCTGTCCCAGCTGCCTACAGGACAGAGCCTAGAGTGTGCTCTTCTTACCAGGATGCTGCTGCCACTGTCCCTGAAGCTGCACCTACAACCAAGTGATCAGACAAATAAAATCACAATACACTAGAAGTGTCCAGGGACTAGAAAGAGGGAAAAAACAAGAGTATTCCACATAGAGAAAGCCCTTAACAAATCTGGAAGGGATGTAGGGGTGACACCTAAAAATGAAGAATCAAAAAAATTAAAGGCTTCAAAACATATGACGACTCCTTAGAGTCTTAACTTTTGTATGAATAACAGTAAGAAACAAGTCACTGTTGAGGTCAAATGTGTGGCCTTGAAAATCCTATGAAAGGAATGTCAATATCGTAGTCATTGGGGTAATGCAAATGAAAACCGCCGTGAATACCAGTGTGCAGCTGCTAGAATGGCTAATTTAAAATGACTATACCAAGTTTCAATAAACATGTGGGGAAACTGGAACTTAACTACATTGCTGGTGGGGGTATAAAATGGCAGACAGTAGAGAAGAGCTTGGGGATTAAATAAGTTAAAATACATACTTATTGTATAGACAGTGGAGAAAGCACACCACTTCTTAAATCCTCTGATCAGAAAGTAACATACAGCACATATGTTCATATTTTGCTGGTAAGAACTATTCACTTGAGGTAACTGAATTGTCTCAGGCACAAAATTTAAGTGGGCACTCACTCTCAAGATTGCGTAAGTGCAGAATCAGCAGTTTCAAGACCTTAAATTTTGTGCCTGGGCAGCACCTTTGGTTCCCCTTGACCTTGCCCTGAACAGTATGAGTGTGAATGCAAAAGGGCCTGGGAAATGCATCTCCTGTGATAGTTCCCAACTCTGGAGAGGAAAATATAAATTTTGTGGATAGGTTACTGTCTCTGTCTTTCGAATAGTCTGGGAGGTCTTTGAAGCAAGACCTATGTGTTACTGTCTTTTCTCCAGAGTGCAGGATAGTGATCATTGAAAGAGAGAAAGTATAATTCCCTTGAAAAAGAAGATAGAGAGGAACAGGAGATGAGGAAGACTTTTGCTTTATCGTTATGTCAACACACTGAAAGATACTAAAATTATTAATGATAAAAATATATTACCTATGAAACAATTCTAAATTATTTAATTTGGTTCTACCAAAAATCACAACAGGAAGAAAAATCAAGCATCTTATATTTTTACAAATAGTAAAAGTGAGAGCTACTGCGGGATATTGCTGTTCTGTTGAAATCTATGATTGTCAGTTTAAATTCCTTTGTCTGATTTAGTATCTCTCGTATAATTTCATTTTTGAACAATATCAGTAATTGTCTTCCCTTTCAAATACTACATAGAGTGAAAAGTAACCCAATTTGTGACTAAAAATCATCTTTTATACCTGAAAATGCGATCTTTAAATATTTTGAAAATATTACCTATTATAATAAAATAGTTTTATTATTGTAAAATAAGTTTTTAATAATAGATTTTTTTTTGTTTATTATCATCATACTAAGGATTTCTCCAGATACTACATTGCTTCAATTATCCTCAAATATAAAAAGGGTTCTAATTTGGCTTGTTTGGTTATAATTTAGGTAATTAGATATAACATTTACATAGCAATTATACTCTTCCATTTAAATAATCAGCTTTTTTTGGTGTTTTATAAATGTAGAAAAATAGTCATTTAAGAAATGAGTGGCAGGTTCCCTGGTATTACCGTCAAATGTATTTCATCTATTCTGTGTCTAAGATGATGTGAAAAACCTGATGTCTTCTCTGTGTCAGAGTAGTCCTATGCCTCTTTAAGTCATATCCATTTTAATACAGGGACTTTCATCTTTTTCAGCTTTTATAAACTTGCTTTCTCTTGGTTTAGATTAATAAGCATGGTGGGGAATTGTATCTGTACATATTATGAAAAATATATATTTTAGACATTATTAGAAATATACTATCAACTTTTTTGACATAGGGTCTGTGGAACTCTTCATACACAGTCTTTACCAGTAATTTGAAATCCTCCTTCTACTAGTAACTTCTGTACACTGTGGGGAATTTAATTGCTATTGTCTTCTCCAGTAATTCATTCACCAGCGGGAGATATTCTTCTAAGAGTCTTGATTGAAAACCTGCCTATTTTCTTAGCTGGAATCTAGTAACTAAAATGTGTTTGTGGAGTATCTCAGGGGAAGAACAACAGGAATGCCATTGTAGAAAACACCAGGTAAAGAGGTGATTTCATGAACACTTAGTTGCCGATCATGTGCCTCACTATATAAATAATTATTTGTGATTGAACTGCTGAAGTGAGGGGAAGAAGTCATGAATAATGCTTATTAGCTTGAAAAAATCTGTCCAGGACACAGTCACAGAGATTATGCAGTATACCTTTATATATGTTTAAGTGTTATGTATGAGAAAACACGTGTTAGGTTCTATACAATGTGTAAAGAGAGAAAAATACAAGGAATTTAAAATGTAAATATACGTACAGTCTACGTATAATCTAATGGCTAATCAGGGTATAAGGTGCCCTAGGACAAATTTGTGGTCTGGATATAAATTGTTCAAAAGCTTGAAGAGAGCAGAGTTCATTGCAGGGTAAAACCACAGGGTCAAGTTAGAAGGAAGACTGGATTAGGTCTGAAAGAATTCTCAGAATCTGGGAAGTCAGACAAAGGAAGAAGCACCAAAATGGCCTCACTTGGGTATGGCTGTGGGGATGACCTCAAGCAGCATGAGTGAAGCAGTATGATTGATCAAGGAGGTT
Organism: Scalopus aquaticus; assembly: GCA_004024925.1. Taxonomy (NCBI): domain Eukaryota; kingdom Metazoa; phylum Chordata; class Mammalia; order Eulipotyphla; family Talpidae; genus Scalopus; species Scalopus aquaticus. The sequence goes on along the minus strand of PVIJ01004534.1, from coordinate 43,845 downwards.
GCATATGTTGTAGGGGTGAGCTGGGTCATACAATGTCATCTGATGACCCTGCCAGCAATACTGTCTTCCCACTCACTGTTCTTTAAATACACTATGGTGGCCCACTGAAGTCAGCTGGGAATTATGGTACCTTTTGCATTTTTTAATTTGGAGCGCCTGTATATAAGCTGGGTTGTTGAATGGTTTTCCAGTTCTGACGTCCTTCCTCTCTATGCTCTAGATTTGGTGTCCTAATCGCTTCTTGCCACTGCCAGTGACTGAGTTAAACTTCTCTCTCTTACTTATGTCTGCTTCCTGCAAGGACAGGATAATAAGAAACCTTGCTAGCTCACAGATTTTTCCCTAAATGATTCCATGGGAGAGGAATCTGTAATATCAGGCACACAAGTGATAATCTATTCAGTTTTGTGTCTGTAACTATAAATAATCAGATAAGTAAGGAATTATTCATCTCAATTCAATCTTTATTTCTGCATTTTTTTACAAGACAAAGGACGAATCTATTGCCATTTCTTAATGCTGGCTCAGAAGCATTCTCTGCTTCTTTCTGCTTTATTTCCCATTCTCTCATCTGCTACTCCAAACTACACTGCTGACAAGACTACCTACTTACCATAGCCCGTGTTCTCTGTCTGCTCCCATTCTAAGCCATTTCACAAATTATCACATCTCTCCAAATAGCTTTCTCAATCTTCTTTCCAAAAAAATGTCATAACTCCTCCAAGAACTTACTGACTCCTCCTCTTTCTTTCTGACAGTTTCTAAAAACCTTTCCAAAAAAACTTTGACGAACACTCCATTCATTCCAGCGAATACTTTTACCGATGCTGTGCCAGATTCCAAAGTGTCTTCTCTTTTGCCCTTTGATCCACTTATTGAGCTTCAATCCCAACTCACATCTGTCTTCATAGACCTCAGCACCCCGGTGATCCCTCCTCCTCCTGAATTCTTGTAAAATTTATTGTCTGAATAATTCATCTGGCAATGAATCATGTTCTGCCATGTGACATCTCTTATAATTGTCTAGTGCTGTTATTTAAATATTTTGATTTTTTTTCTCACTTCACATGATTATGTATTCCCTTTCCTTATAAAACAGCATATATATATTTTATATTCTGCACATTTCTTAGCTCATGGCATTGAAATGCAGGCATTTAGTAAAGATCTATTGATTTGAGTTGGTTTCCATTTTATCAAAATGTGTAAAATTCATATTTACCATATTGCATTTTTTCTTTTTTATTTTAAATCTAGGGTTGTAGTTGATTAATCTGGTACCTCAAAGAGATTGTTCTATTTTAATTTATCCCATCTCTAAATGACATTATTCTCAGGAAAGTAACATCAGTGAATATTGGGTCAGAACATTAACAATAGTAGTGTTTCTCAGTGTAGTTGGGCTGTGTAACAAAGGAAAGGAGAGGTGAGAAGATGGTTATGAAGTCATATGATTAATAACAGTGAAAGCCACTTGGAAAATATATATACATAAATGATTGAATAGACATTTGGAAGTGTCAGATATTTAAAGTTACAAAATTGCTGTAACAGTGAATAAAGTTTTACCTTTTGTATTACGGGAAAATAAAATCGAGAACTGCCATTCTGAAGTTTTTTCATGTTGGACAAGGGATGGTGTGTCATAGAAGTGTGGTAGATGTGGCTCACATTAAGTCTAGTATACCATTATTGAGTATGAGACTGAGATAAATTGAGAGAATGATAGCATAGCTAGGTGATTTCATAATAGGTAATAAACTGTACCTAAATTTCTTACTGATGAATCATTGCCAGCCTGGGTGGATGGTTGTAGAGACATTATGTAACACTCCCCAAGGACATCTCTAAGACCATGAGAAAATGCAATTGTCTTTGGTTTTCATAATTATAAACTAAAAGTATAAAATGAGACTAGAAAACTAACATAATCTCTCTGAATTAAGTCTTCTGGAAAATTTTCTGTTAGATTATAAACTTCTATTCCTCCAACATACTCAGTGGTTGCTAAATATAATTTTCAGAAAATATACTTAAAACCCAACCTCTTTCACTTTGGATGTCCTCCTAACTATGGCTCCTGTGTAGCTCAGGGCCTCTGCACCTCACATGATTAGATTGTTAGTAATGACTTCATTTTTTACTCCTAATTTTACCTTCTCTGTAACTACCTTTATGTTGACATTTACATGTTACTACAGAACAAATCACCCCAAAATGAGTGGCTAAAAGAAAAAATGATTTACTGCTTCTCCTGAGCCTACCAGATGCCAAATTTTTCTATTGATCTGTTACTGCTGTGCATGTGATCAGCCAAGGGGCAGCTTGGGAGCTTTCTTGATCTTTCCTGGACTTGATCACATGCGTGTTTTCTCACTTGGGCTACTGGGCTTACTTTGCTCATTGTGGTCTCTCTTTCTTTGAAAGTCTATCCTGGATTATTCTCATCATGGTATCAGGGTTCCAAGAAAGACGGTGAACTTGAGAAAATCTGCTTGAAGTGTAGCTCAGAACAAGTGTGCTGACACTCACTTTGCATTTTATTGGCTACAAGTCAAAAGACCAACCCATATTGAAGGCTCCAACTTTCAAGAGGTAATACAGCAAAATCATGTTGCACAGAATATAGTGGGTAGAGTCTGCTTGTGGTCTGCCATCTCTCTTGAGAGTAGACCAACTTTAAACCAAAGATTTTGGTGACTGCCAAAAGCCTAAATGGAATCAAATCCAAACTTTCTAAACTGGAGTCAAGGATTTCAGTTTCCTCCATAGCCTTCTCTAATAATGCTTATGAATGGAGTGCCCTGCTTCTAGGAAGCCACTTGATTTGGTAGGAAGAGAAGGAACCAGGAACTCTGAAAAAATGCATTTATGAGTTATTAGTCGTGTTCGACATTATAGACACTAATCTATGTTTGTACCTTAGAACTATCTCATATCTTTATTTTTCACTTTTTGTTATATGTCTTTAAATGATTTGACTAAAGAAGAGTGATATATAATACAGAGAGAGGGTGTTGAGATTGAAGAAATGGTTCCTTTTTTTCGCAAGCAATTTTATAACAATTCTTTTTTGTCTTAGTCCAGACTCACTGGAAAGCCAAGCCTAAAGCAAAGGCTTACATGCTGATACTTTATATTGGGGTGTGATTAGAGAGACAGGGGTGAGTGAGAGGGGAGCCAGCTGAAGGCATATTACTAAAATGACCTCTACTAAGTGAGACAACCTGATTTTTAGTTTAAGATGAGGAGTTTGTGGGGAGGCAGACTTTATCAATTCCATTTCCATTGGCCTTGGTTTTTGTTCAGAAGAGCCCTAACACATATGCATCCTCTTTCACATGTATGAGTCCTATAGAATACTGTGGGCACCAACAAAGAAGCCTCTTGATTGGAGGTGAGGGGATTGGGCATGATATCAGGAACTCTTAAGTAGCACCTGAATAAGGACAGTCAGAAGCCATGGAGTGAGCTTGCCTTATTCTCACTTTGGGCTGGAATTACAGGCAGGAGAACAGAGAGGACCCAGAGCATAATAAAATACTCTTAGAGAGATAAACTGAACAATTTCTCTAAAATGGATATACCAACTCTTTGTATCCGCTCAAAATTCTTGTTGTAAACTAATCCCCAATATGGTGGTATTTGGATGTGGGGCAATTGAGGGTTGATTACCTAACAGTGTGATAGCCATGGAAAGGGGAGATTCCAGGTTTCCTGCCCCATCCAATGACGGGTGGGGCTGAGCAGGGAGGAGAAGCTAGAGAAGACTGGAAGAAGCAAGAAGCAGATAAAGATGGAGGAGGAAGAAGACAAGGAAGAGGCACATGGAGCAGAGGGTCATGTGAAGAAGGTGCCACACTTGCTTGGCCTTGGACATATAATAGGAATTTGGGTAGCATGGAATGAAACACTTGAAACCGATGTGGCTGAGAGACCTGTGGGGAGGCTGGCAATGTCAGCCTTTATCTTGACTTGTCTTTTGATTTTGCCCTTTTTCCTTCCAGACTTGTCTAGCCCCATCTACAACTTTTCTATGGGTTGCCACCAGTAGGTATCTTAAACTTGTGGCAAGTTTTGGGCCACAAGTGGTTGGTTTGACCCAAACATGTTTGGTCCGGCATTTACCCATAAGAGGATGGGTAACTTTGGGTGCTTCATGTGGAAACTGTTTTAACTGTATTCTTTCTCTGCTCGTCTCTTTATTGCACAGTAATTGTTACACACTAATTGTATTAAAGTTCTTTTCTATTGAAGGTCTTATGTTTTGCAGTGTGTTTGTCTTTATGCAGTGGATGGCAGAGCCCATTTAGAGCAGGCAGGTTTTGGGGTCCCTGTGACCCTCACCCTGCCCATTAACAGACACCCCAATAGATGTATTTCCTTTCTGGCATGTTTGGACATAGTGAGCAGATAGTCATCTGTGAACTAGGAGGGAAGTTCTTACTGGACACTAAATCGGCCCATACCTGGATTTTTGATTTTCAGCAACCAGAACTGTGAAAAAAAATTCTGTTATTTTTATATCTTCCAGCCCTTGGTGTTGTTATAGTAGCCTGAGTAGACTAGGACAATTTGATAAAACAATCCAGTTGCAGCTAAGGGGAGATCAGGATGAATTAAGGATAAACTGTGAAGACAAAGACAGAATTTTGCTAGAGATTAGATAAAAAAGAAAATACCATTAAGATTGAGGGCAAAAGGAATCAGTAGGTGTGAAAACTATATACTTTAAAAGTTACGGAAGCACTTTGTATGTAGGGGTGCAAAATATCTTAGAAGAGGAGGAAACCTTGACATAAATCTGGAATATAACCCAAAATTAAATATACATAGCCTTCTCAGCTAAATTTAATGAGGGACACAAATGCTACTAATATCTGAAGGGTGTTAACAGGAAGAAAGAAGCATAATTACTTAGCACCATACCAGTAAACATAATTAGGAATAATGGTATGCAATTAAGAAAAGAAAAATTTAGTCACAACATCACGAAAGTTCCTCTGTGCTAGTGACATCTATTAAACTATGGCATCGCTCTCCAAAGCAACTGGGAGGAGGCCTGTTCCCTGAAGCTCACAAAATAAATGAAACTAGGCTGTAAAAAGAACACCTCATAGTGTAAAAAAAAAAAACAAACCCAACAACAACAACAAAAACCCACGAAACAACCATAATGGAATGCTCTAGAAGCCTGGATAGGTCTGCTTTACTGATTTTATGTGTTTCTTTGAATTGGAGGCTTAGAGGAGAATCAAGTACCAGGGTCTCTGTTCTTAACTCTTGTTGTTATTTGCTGTGCATGACCTTCCTGATCTGTGTGCCTCTGGAAACCAAAGCATTTGCTGAACAGCTGTTCACAAGGCTGCATCCATCTCAGCCCAAGGCTCTGAGGTTTTTCCTATACTTCTGAGGTGAAACTGACAATGGAAATAATTCTTTCAGGGCAATTAGAGTGTTTAGTATTCTTTTCTTCCCTCTAAAACATCTTGGTGAACCCCATTTAAAAATAGATGGGGATTAAGTAGTGATCTGTTGTTGGATAAGAGAAGGGCGAATGAGGGTGATGGCTCCTGGGTTCATGATTCCAAATTGGTTACTGCAAAAGTGGCAAAAGAATATAGAAATCAAAGGCCTATTAGAGAGACTTCGGTTGTTAAATGGGGAACTAACTGTAGGGAGGAAAGGGCAAAAGGAATTGAATGGTAATTTTTTATAGTGTAGTTTTTAAAATGCCAATGTTCAAATCCAGACTTGATGCTTTAATATCTCATAAGACATTTAGACTTTTGCAGTGAGTGCACATTTAAGGAACAGCAGTTGGCTGCAATGTAAATATTCTTTGACTGATTAGTATGAAAATGTCCTTTCCTCCCCACTTCCCTTTGTGATGCTGACAAGAAAGTGACCTGATAGAAACATGAATTATGTATTTTCAGAAGACAGAGCTGCTTGAAATTGAAGAAGAGAATGCTTATTTTCTGTTTTTTTTTTTTTTTTTTTTTTTTTTTTTTTTTTTTTTTTTTTTTTTTTTTTTTTGCTTTCCCTACAGTGGATATTGGCTTAAATTGGCTGTGGTTAATTTATGAGGGCTGCCAACTCTCCCTTTAATCTCCAGGGCACAGAGATTTGTTCTTCACACCTTTATTTCCAAATATTTTAGGGTATTTCTGGAAAGCTAGCTGCTGTCCCTCTTCAAGGGAGTAAAAGCTAATCAGAACTTCATCTGATTTGGGTACACTAAAAGGTGTGTATCTTACTTAGATATTTTTCCCATACAGAATGTAATGATGTTTAAATTTTCATTCTTAAAATCTTTAGGTAATGGTATAATTTAACAAAGCAACCTCTAATGTTCAAGTGTTTGGTGGCTAATAATATTTTCCTATGGGATTTTTGTAAGGGGTAAATTGAATGACTTAATGCCTATAAAGTGCTTAGCATGGTGCTTGGTATGTAGTAAAGATCCCATAAACTGTAGCTTGTGTTTTTATTATGAGTATTATAATTATGGCTATGATTATTATTTTGCTTGTATATGATAACAATTTCATAATGATTTCATGCAAACAACTGTTAATTTAACACTTCTCTGGTATACATTGGGGCCCTGAGAAATAGGAGACACATTTCATGAGACTATGGGAAGACCAATTTGTATAGCTCTGGATGTTGGTTTTCTTCCGCTTAGCTAGGTTAGCTAAAAGCTGGCTCCATAGAATATTCAACAACAACAAAAAATCCTAGACTAATTCCAGCCCTAGAGGTCCATGGCCCACCTTTTGAATAGAGCCATTTCCTATAGCTACTTTGTAGTATAAATGTTTCTTGTATGTCCTCACCTACTACCCCCTCTTCTGTCCCTCTAAATACATACATCCTTACAGAAGCCTTTCTCCACAGTAGTATTGCCCATTCTGTTTTCTCACCAGCTGTGCCCTCCTGAGAACCTAGGGCAGCACACTTACTCTTCTCTTTCTCTGCTTCTAGCTTTTGGCCCCCAAAACCCTGTAATTGAACCACATGCCATTAGTGGGCACTTCAAAGCACAAGTAGAGGTGGGGCCATTTCTCATTAAGGGAGGAATATAGGTTCTTGGGTAATTTGAGGACATCATACCCTATAGCAAAAGAGTGGAGAATGGGGAGGACTGAGTTAGAAAAGACAAGTTATTAACTCAGTCTAAATTTCCTAGTTTTACCCTTGTTACAAGTAACATTAGTGATAAAGCAATAGCATTTTCCCAAAGAAAATTGTTGTATAAACTCAACTCACTTTTTCTTTCTTCCACCGTTCTCTGTGCCCTGATGAAATATGCTAATTTCTATCCCCTTTAGTTCAGTTGCTGCTCTAAAAGGGTATGAAAAAGTTGTATTAATGATTAGCTCTTTTGGGCCTCCCCGGTGGCGCAGCGGTTGAGCGCTGCGCTGTGGAGCTGTCGGCAGCGGCGATGCGAGTTCGACACCCAGCCAGGGAGAGTCCCATATGGTGCGGCAGACCTCTCCTGCCTCACCCGCTGCTCCCCCCAGCAGTGTACCTCTGATCTGCCTGTTCTGCTCCCCACTCTGTCTCTGGTGAACCCTCTCGCTGCCCCAAGCCTCTGGCCTGTACCCCAGCTTGTATGTATAAATAAAATAAAATCTTTAAAAAAAAATAATAATTAGCTCTTCTTATCAAAATGTTATTATGGTCATTTAAAGTATTACACACAAATTATGTATTATTGTCATCTATTTCTAATTATAAATTAATTATCTTCCTCTTATTAGAAATGAGTGACACAATATTAAATGAGGGTTTGCATATAATGAAAGTCACATTAAATGGGAAATAAGAAAATGCCAAAAGTATTTCAAATAATGTGTAAATGATAAAAATAAATCTAGATGAGCTCAGCTGCATTAAAGAAAGTGCATTAAGATGGAGGAAGGGCAAGAAATCTTTATTTCAGACAATCACAATAACAGAAAATATAGAGAGAAATAAAACTACTCCTATCTGACATTGAAGAATGCTCATCTCTTAACAGCAAGTATTAAAAATAAGTAGGTCATAAAGATGAGAATGTAAAATGCTATGATATTGGCTCCTTATCTTTAAATGAAATTCTAATTTGACTCCAGCACAAGGCAAGGGAATGAATATGGTATGTTTTCCCATGCGAGCTGTCAGAATGATAAAACTGAATATGCTCTAAATCAGCTTTTCCATGGACAGCTGGTTCATCATCATTAGTATGTATATCCTTATTAATATCTAGGCCACTCAACTATATAAGAACTAGATTGCAGCTCTTTGAAATTTAGCATTACTCCAATCAATTGCAAAGATCTGTACACAAATAGCATGCTGTAATGAACAAAGAAATACTATTCTTACTGGTTTCTTCTATGAAGGAAAACTATTTTGCTACACCATTCTACTTTAAAAAATAATTTGAAGACTTTTTTAAAAGTATAGAATATGCCTGTTTGGAGGCCTGCATAATGGAGGATTTCTTATTCCCTTAGCTTCATAAGGAGCTCAACTTCTGTGTGAGTTGGAATGTTCTCTCATCAGAGAAAGGCCAGGGAACAGAGGTCCTTTACTTTTTCAGTGAACTGGACCAAAATAATCTACCGTGAGATTTGAATTCCTATTTAGGGAGTTTAGTCATATTTCTGTTGGTCATTATCAGACTAGATATGGCGGTACAAAAATGCTGAAGCTTAAGTGAAAATTCAAAAATTCTTTACAAATGTGGAAATCGAGGCAAAAATAGACAAGTGAATCACTAAAGGATACAGTGCAGAGCCAGGTTAAGAATTTAGATCCAGGGCCTCCCTGGTGGTGCAGCAGTTAAGCGCTGCGCTGTGGAGCTGTCAGCAGCGGTGACCTGAATTTGGCGCCCACCCAGGGCGCCACGTGGCATGGCAGAGCTCTCCTGCCTCGCCCCCTGCCCCCGTTAGCAGTGTATTCTGGTCGATCTGCCTGTTTTGCTCCCCACTCTGTCTCTGGTGAACCCTCTCACCACCCCACACCTCTGGCCTGCGCCACAGCTTGTATGTAAAAATAAATCTTAAAAAAAAAAAAAAAAGAATTTAGATCCTAAGCTCATGATGCTTCCCTGGTACCATACACACTCCAGAAAGATGAGTCCATCTTTCCGGCTGGTTCTCAGCATGTCCATATGATTTGTCTAATGTTGTTGGCCTAGGATAGCTGGTACCTGGACTCTAAAAATACACATTAGCTGCGGCACAATAGAAAGTTCTTTTATACCCCTTCCCTCCTGCTCTCTATGTCTCTCTGTCTCTCTAATTCATATTCTTCCCCCACTATAAATGATGGTTGAGGCCATTTGAAAATAGACTGCCTTATGGATGTAGTCCCCTGATAAACTGAAAAATCAAAGGGATTTTTTAAAAAGGAAAATGCTTTGCAGTCTTATTTCCTATTTTGTTACAGAAGAATTTTACTTTTCACCTCCTAAAGAGTTAAGATTCTGAACTCTGTTCACTTGCATCTCCTCTGTCAAACCAGACTCTCTTCTGAGCTCATCTCTTTCTTGTGATACCTGAATTTAAGAGCGAGGATTAAACTAAGCACATAATATTCTCTCTCTAAATACCTCCCAAAGTAATTGGCCTGTATTCATCTATCAAAGTTTTTCCTAATGTTTTGATACAGTTTATCAGCGCTTTCTAACCTTAACGTGACTGAATCCATTTTCTTACAAAAATCAATCCATTACCTCTCAGCAGCTGTGTCTGTATTTGTCAGATTTTTGCTATTTGTGGCAGCCTGATTCAAGTTTCCATATTATTTCTGTTTATTCCACAAAATAATATGAAACATTAGTGAATAAAAAAATCATTGATAATTTCGCTAGGTAATTTATATTTTACAGTGTAATGCAATGTGTGATTGTACCAAACAAAGTTCACTGTTAAGGAAGACTTTTATTAAGGAGTATTGGGAGAGGAGTGAGAGATTGAACTCTCTCCTCTGCTGAAACAAATGGTGAGAGAGGTTTTAAGCCCTGGGGTGAGTTAGTGAGAATGTATTGGAGGACATTAGAGGGGAAGGTGATCAATGGCATATGGGGAACAATTAAGTCATTCCTGAGTTTGCAGATGGTTTTCTCTCAGGTCCATGTGTGTTTTCTGGTTGTCCTCCTATTGAAGTGATGGTTACCGTGTCACAGAGACTAGTAGGAGGCAAGTTTCTTTCCTTCGGTCTTAATATTTCAAAGATATGATTCCTAGGGCCTTGAGAAAGATACTTTCTGAATCATAAAACTGGAGAATTGGAGAAGATTCATGAACATTTCAAAAAGGTAGAGAATGAATTTTCCAAGGTGGCGCTTCATCACCAGTGAAGGGGAAAGAGCAAGGAGAACGAGGTGTGAGAGGCTTAGCTGGGCCGGGATCCAGCTGCTTACAGCTGCTTCATCACATGACTCTTCTCTTCAAAGGCAGTCGGTCTTGATCTGATCTGAGAGAAGACAGAACTTGGATTTTGGTGGCCAGTGTGCAGTTCTTGTCTTAACTGAGTACTTACCAAACCCTATGCCAAATCAACAACTGGGTGTGTGATATTACTTAACTACTGTGACGACACCCTGGGAAGCAAGTGTGTGTCATGGGAAGGAACACTAAGCTCAGAGGAATTAGGAACTTGCTCACGGTTCACACATGTGGCCAATAGCAGAATCAAGATTCAAATTAATCTTCAGCGTTAAATACTCTGTGATCATCACCACGGTGTCACACAGAAACACACCCACACACAGATCCCTCAGTGAGAAACACACAGAGGGAAAAGCTGTGTGATGGCATATGGAGAGTAAGAGGGACAGAGACATGAAATTTTCCATTTGATTTTTTGCCCGAAGTAGATGACAATGTATAGTATGATATGATTGGCATTATAATTAATCACATATATTGGATTATAGTTTCCCTGTAATTCTTCCTTAAATGCTTCTCACTCTCATTTATTCTTTCTCTCCCTTCCATCCCATTCTCTCAGTTTTTCATCTCAGATTACCCTCTTTATTAAGATGAAATAGTATTATCATAGTGCCTTTTCCATTCAGAGTAATAAAGCTTCAGTAAGTTAGGCATATACACAAACTACAAAAGGGATATCATTTTTGGAGCATAAATCTCAAACTTGCCTATTTAATCTATTTTTTTGAAAGACTAATTACTGAAAGATAACAGAATAGAACAAAAAGAAAGGACAGAAAAAAAAGGAAGGAATATTTTAAATGCCAGGGTGATAAGCAATCAAGAATGCAGAATGAAAGGAAGAAGAAAGTTATGAATTAGATGAAAAGAATACTAAAATGGGAGAGTTAGACTATAGTTTAGACTGTATTTTATATCTATAGCAAATTGAATACTTGGAATGAAAATAAATGCAATGTTTTGGGGACTTTTTAACCTTTTGAACAAAGATGGATGATACTGAGCCACTCAAAGAGGTAGAGAGACATGTTTTCCACAATTTTCCTATTGAATTTTACCTTGGTTATATTTTATGTAAAAGACTAGGGTCCATGCAATTAAAGTTCATCAATGCCATTTCTCTACTACTCATGGTAGTTTCTCTGCCACAGAGTGAGGGTGAACTGTACAACTAAAGATAAGACATACTTTTATATATAAGGTCTTGCTTTATACAAGTATTGCTCAAGTTGTTTTTCTTTTTAACTCTAGGGCTGATTTGTGGCTTGATATATTTGTGCTCAACTGCTAAGGATAAACATAAAAAGAAACTGTTAATCACTTAAATCAGAGGTTGTAGTATATATACACACATATGAACACTTTCTCAGTCATTTCTAATTTCAGATTCCTTCTCTAGAATGTGGATTTGCTTTTAGCAATGACGTGATTCTGTATTTGAGACACCCCCTACAATGGGATACCTGTGGAGGTACGTTTCAATGGCAACTTAAAGTGAAATATTTATAAAAAGAACACAAGACAGTATTGCAGTATGAAAATACTTCACCCACATGTGATGCCTGATTTTGTAAGTATGCATGTATGCGTTCATGCACAGATAATCTCTGATCAAGCTTGTTCTAGATGACTGAGAAACAGCAGACCCCAGAACAGACAAAATCTTCAGGGGGCTTTCATCCTACTCTGCATATGCCCATGCAACACACAGCTATTTAAGAGAAATTTTATAATTTATCTTGTGTGTCTATTTTGTGCCTTATTGAAGTCTCACTGCAGTGAAATGCCAAGGAAACAAAAATGGTATTAATTAAACAACAGGGTTACAAACAACAGGAAAGAAAACAAAAAGATTAGATTTTGACAATTTTTTCCCAAAAGAATGGGGTAATGGTATTTGAATGAAGACATAACATGTTCTCAAGATCAGGGTTGAGACAAGTGGATTCTGCAGGTGGGGGAAGTGTTGCTGCAGAATTCCTCATGGCTCCGTTCTGGGGGTGCGGTGTGGGGGTGCGTAAGGCCCCAGGGAGGGACAGCACTAACGAAAGGTGACTGCTCAGATCACAGAAACCTTAGACCCCCCCTTGCCCTCTCCTCACCTCACAGCCCAGTGAAAACCCCCTTCTTCTGCCTTGTTTGAGAGGAGCTTTATTCTTTGGAGAAGTTGGAGCCTAGTTGTTCTCAATTCATGGGTACTGGACATAGAAACAGCAGGAGCGAAGCAGGTGTTAAAATAGGAGAAATACAGAAGAAATCTACAAGCAGGGCTATGGATCCTCAGTCTTTCCCATTTTTATTTCTCTGAGACAAAATGGCCTGCTATAATGTATTCTCCCCTTTCCCTGGGAGATCAAATGCTGCTTCTCTGATGAATCTTAATTATACAGAGAAAAGACCTGTGACATTGGTGAGCATCCTAATTTTTCCAGGGTTGCTGCTGTCTGGTTATGAAGGTATAACCAGGCTCTTCTATACTGTGCTACAGTAACTCTTCATAATGAAGACTTGTTACGGATATTGTCTAAAATACCTTCCAGATCTTACATTTTATAGTTCTGAGTTTTTGGAATAGAGAGTGAGCATAAAAAAATCAATGAAATTTAAGCACAAATGAAACAGTTCTGTATCCTTCTTCAACTGCTACCTACCAGTTAAATTAGAATTTAAGATTCAACTTTTATTCCAGGCATTTACCTTCAGAATTGCAATAGAGAGACCTCTTTAAAGAACTAATTTTGAAGTTGAAGTTGTCTTGTCTCTTTATAGAATTCCCCATATTTAGAGTACTTCTGAATGAAGATCTCTGAAATAGAGTGAAACTAAACAAAAACCTCTTCCTAATTTCAAAATACAGAGGACAAGGGAAATATAAAATTTAAGAATATTTTCATCATGAACAAGTGTGGTTCTGTCTTTTTATCTAGAGCTCACCCCCCCTCTTTTGGATATATAAATGTTTCCCTCAACATTTTATAAATATAATGCAAATGATGGATTTCTTTTCCCATTAATTTCCTCTTTCTCCTATCTCTGAAGCATCTAGTATATTATCAGTAAAAAATATTTTGATTAAAGCAAGAAACAATTTTCACAGAAATTCCATAAAGGTTGTCACTGAAAACTAAATAGTTTACATTTCCAAAATCTTATGATCAGCCTTCTTCTAACTTGTGCATTTCTCCATGATGGCCGAATGAACCCAGTTTTTTTTTTTTTTAATCTTTTTATGTCTTTTATATAACTGTATATTCCCCGTAGGTTTCCACCTACCAATTCACCCTTGAACCATCATCACAGTCCCCTGTGCTCCCCTCTCCCCCGTTCTGAGCCCTAATCCTCCCCCCTCTCTCGCTGGTTGATACTCTTGTATTTGCTTTCCCTATGTTCCTGTTATAAGTGAGACCATTTGATATTTTTCTTTTTCCTTTTGGCTTATTTCACTGAGCATGATCCCTTCTAGTTCCATCCATGTTGCTGCAAATTGCATGTGTTTATCTTTTTTGAATGCTGAATAGTATTCCATTGTGTATATGTACCACATCTTCTTGATCCAGTCATCTATTTTTGGGCATCTGGGTTGTTTCCATATCTTCGCTATTGTAAATAGTGCTGCAATAAACATACGGGTGCATGTATCTTTTTGGATTAGTGTTTTTTTGTCCTTTGGGTAGATTCCCAAAAGTGGTATTGCTGGGTCATAATGAACCCAGTTTTTAAAGCTTAAATGCTTGGCCTTTGTTTCTTTCCAGTTTAGTTAAAAATAAAGTACAGCAAATCTCATGTAATAGACTGCTGTGAAAGAGAAGCTCTTAGTCTTAGAAGCTCTGTAGCTTTTTGGACACTTTAATTGGCACCAACTATCATAAGCGCTCAGCTACTGTAACCGTATATAATGAGAGATTTTCTGGTTGATTCCATTACCTTGTCTGCACATATCAAAAATTTTTAAAGCTTATTGAAACCCGCCTTTACTAAGACTATGGCAAAAACTTGTCTTTCTAATGTAAACAAACATTCCTGTTTGTGATAAATACAACTTTGGGATGGTATTTTCTATTTTTAGTTTTATACAAAATAAAAGTCCCAGTGTAGCAGATTGTTAAGCACAGAATCCTTCTCCAGATGAACATGGAATAGAAGGTTTTGCTCTGATCTATCAAAACTTTTGTTTCTGGTCACAGCTTCAGTTCAACCTTAGGGTCTTTTTCCAATTATACTATTAAATTTCTATTTATAAGGGACTTTTGTTTGGCACATAGTTACTCTTTTGTTAATTCCAAACTTCATAAGACAATGTTACAAAAAGCAACTAATACCAATGGTATTAGTTAAGTACTTTGTCATATATTTTGTCTAAAATCTAATTTATATGTAATGAATATTTTTGTAATAACTTTAAATGATGATTTCTTTGTTTGCATATTTACTTACATATCACTCTTCATGGTTTCCATTTATTATAATCCAAATTCCCCTTATGTTTTGTACACCCTGTTAAAATTGAAATACATTGTGATCTAGACCCATTTGTAAAATTAGTCAAGAATCTCACTAAGTAATCCATACTGTCTGTCTTTTACCAAATGTGATTTTTTTTGAAGTCTGAAAGTTTTGCTAAATGAGTTTTTAAACTAGACCCACCTCAGACAATGTGGACCAGGGAAACTGACTTTAATTTGTCATGAATATCCTAGAGTTAGTACTTGTTTCTTGGTGATGAGGAAGGATAGGATGAGTCATGTAACCAAAAAATCCAGGATCGAAGGAGAGAGAAAGAAATAATCCCTTTGAGGGTAGCAGTGGGGGAGGGTCCTCACACAAAATGTGGAATATTTACACTGCTCGGATATATTTATCTCATTGCATACAAACTGGGGCGCAGGCCAGAGGTGTGGGGCGGTGAGAGGGTTCACCAGAGACAGAGTGGGGAGCAGAACAGGCAGATCGATGGAAATACACTGTTGAGGGGAGCAGCAGGTGAGGCAGGAGAGGTCTGCCACGCCATGTGGGAATCTCCCTGGCCGGGCATCGAACTCCCACCGCAGCTGCCGCCAGCCCCACAGTGCTGCGCTTAACCCCTTGCGCCACCAGGGAGGCCCACAAGTTGCACATATTTAATTTTATGTATTCATACATTTATTTATTTTTTCCATTAGGCACTATGAATTCACATAATCCTGTAATACTTAAGAATTTATTGCTAAACCTGTTTGTGAAGAGTACATATTATATTTTAATAACCTGCTTTTTACTCGACCAAATATTGTAAACATTTACGTGTGTTCAAACTACTTCAAACTTGCCTACGTATTTTTTTTTCTCATCATCATCTTTTGTGTCCCCTTATCCATTTCCCTATCTGCTTCCTCTTAACCTCAGCGCCCTCAGGATATTTATTGATGTCTACTAGTTACTTTGTTTTATGTTACTCACTTTTCTGTTATATAAATATCCAGTATTTTTTATTGTTATGACTTACTGCACATAATTCTCTCAAATTCCCTCCACTTTGTTGAGAATGGCTGCATTTCATCTTTTCTTACAATAATGGAGTACTCTGTGGCTTGTGCAAATCACATCTTCTTGATTCATTTGTTCACTGAAGGAGATCTAGGCTGCTTCCATCTGGTAGCTGTTGTTAAAATTATGCTTTGAATATTTGGAACATAAAACCTTTTTGTTGTTGATGCTTTCATATCCTGTGGATATATGCTTAAGAATAGGATTGCTGGGTCATGTGGAATTTCCATTTTCATTTTTTTAAGAAAAACCCACATTGCTTTCCATAGTAGCTTCACTAGTTCACATTCTCACCAACAGTATAAGGTTTATTTTTCTCCGAATCCTCTCCAGTATTTGTTGTTGGGGTTCTTTTTAATATGTGCGGTTCTCACAGATATGAGGTAGTATCTCACTGTAGTTTTAATAAGTAACTTTCTTAATAGAAATGACAAATATTTTTCCATATTTCTTTGCTTTTCTATATATCCTCTGGTGAAATGGTATGTTCATATTTGCTGCCCATTTGTTAAATGGGTTGTCTCTTTACTGTTGAATTGTATGACTTCTTTTTATATATCTCGTAACTAATCATTTGCCAGTTAAGTATCAGGGAGATAATTTTTTCCCATAAAGTAAGGTATTTAGTCATTTTGTATTTTCTTTTGCCATATGGAGGCCTTTTTACTTGATGTAATCCCATTTGTTAATTTTTGCTTTTAATTCCATTGAGTGACCAAAAAATTTCTTTATCATTGGTATTGTGGAATCTACTATAAGTTTTTGACTGTGTTTTACTGTCACAAGTCTCATCTAAATCTTTAATCCATTTGGATTTTATTTTTGTGTATGGTGTTAGTGATTCCACTTCATTATTTTATGTGTGGTTTTCAAATTTTCCCAGAACCATTTATTAAAGATACTGTAATTTCCCCATTTTACGGTCATAGATATTTTATTACAGTTTAGGTGCTGGCATATGCATGGGTTTATGGGTTCTGGACTTTTGATCCTGTTCCTTTGGCTCGTGTATCTATGTTTGCACCAATTCCCCACTGTGTTTAATACTGTTTCTTTATAGGAACAGATTTCCCTAAATATTGTGACTTAAATGGAAACCTCTGTTAATAGTAGAGATATGAACTCTTTAAATGCAAGCAGAAGAGGATGATGAATACATATATAATATAAAATTATATATATCAAGTATGTCTAATACAGGTATTAAAATACACTTACCTATTATCTCTCTAACTTTATAGGACAGTATATAGCATATGTAGACCTTGTTTGTTTATTTTTTCATTTTCATCCATAATTCCATGGTTTCTAAAGTAGAATACACTAATAATTCATTGTATTTTAAAAATAAATCACTTTCTGCTCTTTCCTGTTGCTATCATTTAGTCTTTCTCCTATATCTTGGCCAAGATTTCTTTAGCAGAGTCATAAAAAGAACTTGCTGTTATCTCAGGGCTCTGTAATGTTTATTTGCTTCCCCACAAATAAAATTATTGTTGGCATTTTTGCTAAATTGATGTGCAGAAAATAACTCAGTAGTAAATAATCTTTGAAATACTCCACTAGTGATGAATTAAGGGAGAGCTGTGAGGTTACCTGAAAATCTGGTAGTTACCTGGGATCATGGAGTTGAGTCAATGAATGACTGAATTAAATTTTTTTTTTTGTCAAAAATACCAATTTTTTCAAATGGATGAAATGGGTATTGTTAAACAACCACTGCCTATAAGTCAAAATAAAAAGCAGTAGGTGCTGTTAAATATTTGTTTACCCTTATCTTAACAGTGTGATTTTGAAAGTTGCTTGTTTTTAAATACTATCTAATTCAGTATTTCTTTAGGGAGGGAATGCTTTGATTACACTGGTCAACAAATTTTTACAAAAGTCATGTTACTGAAATAAAATTAGTCATTTACTATCAGTTTGTATGTGCTCAACACGAATATGACTGTCAAATTCTAATTTTGGCTTTAGTATTTTTTGTAATCTGCAATAATTTGATGTTTACATCACAAAATGCATGACAATAATAATAGGCCTACGGGTAATACCTGTAAAAAATCAAGTCATAGACTGCTTCTTAGATTTCTTCACTTGTCTATTGTACAGCTGTTCAGGAGCATCTCTGGGGAGTGTCCAGCAGTAGTCAGCCAGCATTGTAGTGGACTATTATCCCTGGTATCTTTGCTCCACTGATGCGATATCTTGATGAAAACATTCACCATGTTTATCACTAACCATACCACAGTTTTCAGGGAAGAAATCCAGATGGGAATGAAGGAAGTGGATCTTTAGAGACATATTGCAACCAGGTTTCTGATACGGCATCAGCATGTCTTCTACTAGTTCCTTGTAATTTTCTGCCCTAACATTCCGAAGAAAGTTTGCAGACACTAGGTGAAAAGCATTCCATGCTTGTTTCGCATCACCCTGTAGCAAGTTGTTGAACAGGTCATCTTTGAAGAGCTCTTGAATCTGAGGACGCACAAAAACTCCCTCTTTAATCTTTGCTTCGCTGAGTCTAGGAAATTTTTCATGTAGATATAGGAAAGCTGGAGAGGTCCGGTCCATGGCTTTCATGAAATTCTTCATCAAACCTAGTTGGATGTGAAGGGGTGGTAGCAGGATTTTGTGAGCCTTGACCAGAGCTGGGTGCTGGATATTCTCTCCAACTGCTACATTTTGTCTGCGAGTCCATTCCTTCTGCAAGTAGTACAATTCACTTGCTCGGCTATCCCACTCACATAAGAAACACATGTATTTTGTATATCCCTGCTGGAGTCCCATTGAAAGGGCAACTCGCTTCAAATCACCACAGACGTGCCAGCTGTGCTTGTTACACTCAGTGGAATTCAGTAGCTGCTTTAAGTTATCATATGGCTCTTTCACGTGGACAGCATGCGCTACTGGAGAGATGGAAGACTGTTTCCACTGTGCAAAAGCACAGCCTTAAGACACAGTTTCGAAGAGTCTAGAAATAGTCTCCATTCTTGTGGGTCATGAGTGATTTCTAAGGCATTACTGAGGCCCTCAATATCGGAACAGAATACCAGAGTACTTGCCTTTCTGAAGAAAGGCTCCAACTGCTGGTGGCGCTTTCGATAGAATGTAATTGTGACATCTTCTTCTAGAAGATTCCATTTGTTGGAATTGTTGATCCTAGTAATTCTGCCTTGTTCTTGAATAAGTCTAAATCATGAACCAGGTCATTTAGTTCTTTCTGTGTTATCTGTATGGGGTTGATGATGCACCACAGTGAAAATCTGGATCAGTACATGCTGATGGAACTGGAGAACAGGCCGGCTCACCCTTGTCCTCATCAGATTAATCAAGAGAATATTCTGCTGGAGGTTCTGGAATAGGAAATCCCTCACCATGTGGAACTGGTCTCAATGCAGATGGGGTTTGGGTAGACTCTTCTCAACTTCTTTTGCTTCGTTATTCTGCTGGAAAGAGGAGGAACCAAGTAGAAGTAACAGTCTTTTATGTGGTTGCTTGACTCTCTCCACATCATGGAGACTGTAAACGGCATTGACACTCTTTTGCCATTTAACCACTGTGAAAGCTGCGTTGTACACCTAGCACAGCATAGATGCGGGGCCCAAGGCATGTCTTAGTCACCACCCTTGCATCCGAAGTAAAGATGATAAGCCTTCTTCACTTGAGAAGTGATCCTTTTCTTCTAGTTGGCAAATGTCACTTCCCCACAAATAGAGCAGAAATTGTCCATGCTTAACACACTTTTGAGGCATTACTGTTCTGTATTGTGCCTAAAAGGAGAAAATGATAACAATTCTATGGAACAGTAGCTTAAACTATTTCGCACAAAGTCTGAAATATTTCCAATGCTCAACCTTTCCAACAGGGCTTTCTATAGTGCACTGCTGATGTCAGCTTACTTCAACAGCTGCTTGGCAGTAGTATTGCATTGCATCAGAAAATGATGCCATCAACTCTGGATGATGTGTACATGATGGTATTATGCAATGTGATGTAATATTCCATCATTCTAGGCTGATTTCAGATGTTGTTACAGTCCTGCTGGATAAATTTACATGGTGAAACATATAAAATGAATTATATGAAATGTCTTCAAAACGAGAGCTAATAAAAAATGTTCAGGGTTATATTAATGTTCAGCACACCAAGATACTACAGATTAGAGCCTTT
Source organism: Scalopus aquaticus (assembly GCA_004024925.1). Classification (NCBI taxonomy): domain Eukaryota; kingdom Metazoa; phylum Chordata; class Mammalia; order Eulipotyphla; family Talpidae; genus Scalopus; species Scalopus aquaticus. The sequence continues at coordinate 23,698 of PVIJ01004534.1, read as the reverse complement.
TTTAAGTCAGTAATGATCTCACTGTTGACCAGAGTTATCAGTATTCTAGTATTGTTGTAATTGCATATTTTTGTTCTTATTTTATTTTTATGTTGTATAAATTACTTAGTGGATCTTCTCTGAGTGTGTTATCCAGTAAGGTTTCCTCATGTTAAAGGTTAGGAACTGACGTTGTAATGTGGCCAATTCACCAAGGTCTTGAGTGTCAGCGTGAGCTGGCAGATAGGCAGTTATTATATTTGTAACCAACTTAACACGGGCATATGGGTTCTTGGGAAGAATTTCTTATTTTTAGAGAAATTTAAGATGAATTCAATAATAGTGATACAATGTTTCTCTGTGAGTTTTGTTCTTACTTGCTATTAGTATGTGCAGAGATTGAAAGTACAAACTTCCTTGCAAGTGCTCTACCTCACGTTATTTAGAGGTTTTCATGTAAGGATCAAACAAACTTCGTCAGCTAACATATTACCATTGTTCTCTTTATGCATCTTCAGCTCCAGCCTAGGCCCTGTTTGGACATGCCTCACAATGAATGTAATTATTTAGAGCCATCCTGTGGACATTTTAAATTTATTGACATCATTTTTACTCTGTCCATCATGCCATCTTGTTTACTCTTTTAGTTTCATATCCATGTTCTTGATGTTTATTGTGCTTACTACTATTACTTACTCCAACTTTGTGAATATTGTTAAATGTATTTCCTTCTCTTCAGTCAGCAACACAAGTGACCCAAATGTCCACTTGTTTTATGCTTGTGTTTATCCCATGGCGTTGCTGAATATTGTTGGAGAAAGAATGCAATGTGTTAATGTTCTCATGCATGTGTCAGCATCAGTCTCGAAACAGGATTAAAATCGGTGAATGCACTTTCCTGCCCTATCATATTCCTTCATAATTCATCAGATTTCTTTTTTCTTTGTTTCTGTAATTTCAGCTGATGCTGAAATAGATACTGGACCTTGAGGCCAGAGGTTAAGTGGGGTGGTCTGACCTGTAGCTCTGTAGGCTTGAGAATTGTGAACACAATGAAGTCATCATTGTAGATTAAATAACCACGGAGAGCTTGTAGAATAAGTAAGGAAGTCTCCATACAAACACTAAAGAAAGGCAATGCTCAAGAGAAGGGCCAATAAATGTTTTCTGTATAGGGTGAGACAGTAAATATTTAGAATTTTATAGGCTGTGTGGTCTCTATTATAACTACTCAGCTCTGCCATTGTTGGGCAAAAGCAGCCATGGACAATATGTTAATATATAAGCAAAGCTGTTCACTATTGAAAATACAATTTTATTTATGAAAACAGGCCAGATTTAGCCTAGGGGCTGTTAATTGACAGCCTCAACTTAAGAGAAGGGAAAAGCAGCAGTAGATCTATTAAGAATGCAAAGGGGAACTGAGAGAGTGTGATACAACAATCCAAGCAGAAGAGAGACCTTTAAGATGGAGGAGTAGTGTAGAATTTAAATATAATAATGGAAAATGTGAGACTTACAGATCAGTTTAACATTCCTTGCCTAGTAGTGGGTTTTAAACCATTTACGTTAGATCCAAGAATATATCAACAACTTTTGACATCTTATGTTAAATTGGAAACTTGAGAATGTGATTCAAGTCTTCCACATCCGTATATCTATATCTATATATGGATGTGGAAGACTTGAATCACAAATATATGTCTTTCTCACTTATTCTATCAGTTATTGAAATCTAACTGCGATATCAGGTTTGTCTAATTCTTCTTGCAGTTCCTTCAGTTTTTACTTAATTTATTCTGAACTTTGTGTTGTTAGTGGAAAAATTTAGGATCATTATGTCTGCTTGATGACATAATTTTTCTTTGTAAAATAATGCCCCCCCCCTTTTTTTTTTTACAACGATGGAGTTGTATCTCTTTTATTTATTTATTTACTTATGCATACAAGCTGGGGCACAGGCCAGAGGTGTGTGGCGGCGAGAGGGTTCACCAGAGACAGAGTGGGGAGCAGAACAGGCAGATCGATGGAAATACACTGCTGAGGGGAGCAGCAGGCGAGGCAGGAGAGGTCTGCCACGCCATGTGGGAATCTCACTGGCTGGGCGTCAAACTCATGTCGCTGCTGCCGACAGCTCCACGGCACAGCGCTTAACTGCTGCGCCACCAGGGAGGCCCATAAAAAAACCTTTTTTTTTTTTTTTTGTTGACTCCTTTTAGTTATCTTCGTGAAATCTGCAATCTCTAATATTGGTATAATAGTATAGCTTTTATTCTGTTGGTGTTAGCACAGTATGCTTTGCCATTTTCAAGTAGCTATGTCTTTATATTCAATCTGTAAATTGTATAGCAGCATGTGAGTCTTGTATTTTTACTGAATCTGACAATTTTCATTATTTACTTGGAATGTTTAGATCATTTACATTTAGTGTGTTTATCGACACATATAGGTGCTCCTTGGTGTCCTTTTTCAGTTGCACAGAATACATTACTTCTTTGTATTATGAATAATGAAGGTGTTTATGATCTTGTGTGAGGAAAACTGTATGTAAAGGAAGTAGGGGGAAAAAGTCCAAGACAGTGTTTACTATCTTGCTGGTCAAATAAACTGAGCAGAGTGTATGACCAGCTTTGCCAGTTAAAACAGAAAAACCATCAGTTCATATATCCCTAGAAAAATGTAGACAAACATCTTTGAATACCCAACAGTGCATTAAATCACCACATTGTTTATTTCATTCTTCTACTGAACGAGGTTCAGTGCCAGACTTACCAGTATCCACAAAGACAGACAGAGTTCCCATGCATTTTTCATTTTGCACATAGGTAAACTCTTGGTCTTTCACCATTAAGTATGATGTTAATCATAGCTTGTTTATTAGACATCCCTAGGATATCAATTCGGAATATTTTTACATTAATTTCTAATATCTCCCATTTACATGTTCATGGTTCCATTTGCCTGTGTGAACATATGAAATAGTTTTAATAATTGTTGCCTACCATTGTTCACCAATTGTATCAAGTATGTTATTTTAGGGTCAGTTTTGATTACTTTTTGTTTTTATTTTTGTTCATAGTTTCCCACTTCTTTCAATTCCTATTAATCTTTGAATGGATGCCAGATTGTGTGAATTTTACCTTAGTGTTTCTAGAAGAGTATTTTCAAGTTGTTTTGAGCTTTGGCTGGGATATATTTATTTGTAAAAATTTTATTCTTTTGAGGTTCATTTTAATCTTTAATAGACTAGATCAGAGCCACCTCTAGTGCTAATTTTTCCCCATTGCTGAGATAATCCACCTCAGAGTTCTCTACCTGTTACATTATTGATTACAAAGATTCTTCACTATGGTTGGTGGGAATGACCACTATCCCTTTTTCTTAGTGAGATTCGTTTTTTTGTCTGGTTTTATCTTCAGGTTTCTTTTCCAAGTATGGTTAATTTTTTTCACATGCATGTAGTAACCGGGACTCCCTGGGCACTGAAGAGGGATCAACTACACAGCTTCAGTGCTGTCTCTTGGATCAGCTTTCTCCTCTTCACCACTCTGCCGTGAATCTGCAATGACTTCCCCACAATAGAGGGAGACTTCAGGAATCACCCTGAATTTCCCCTTTCTGTGTCACACCTGGAAACTCTTTAGACATTATTTGACACGATCATAGTCATCTCATTTAGTTCACATCTACCAAAGAACATTGTAATGTGTGTTTGTTTAATTCTGAAGTCATTTTTACATATTTTATTATTATTATTATTATTATTTTTTTTTTAAAGATTTATTTTTTATTTATACATACAAGCTGGGGTACAGGCCAGAGGTGTGGGGCAGCGAGAGGGTTCACCAGAGACAGAGTGGGGAGCAGAACAGGCAGATCAGAAATACACTGCTGAGGGGAGCAGCGGGCAAGGCAGTAGAGGTCTGCCTCGCCATGTGGGATTCTCCCCGGCCGGGCGTCGAACTCGCGTCGCTGCTGCCGACAGCTCCACAGCGCAGCGCTTAACCGCTGCGCCACCGGGGAGGCCCCCCATATTTTATTATTTTTACGGTGAGAGGCTGAACCCTTTGCCCGTTTTCTGCATCTTGGCCGGAAATAGAAACCCACACTCCAGTCTCGTTATACATAATATTTACTATCTATCCACTATCATCTATCTTCTACCTATTTATCTGTGTAGTCATCATTTATTTTCGTCCTGTTTCTTTATATTTAATATGTGTCTGTTTTAGGTAGCAGTTGGGTTATTATCTGTTTTGATGATTTTTATCTTTCAATTGGAGAATTTATATCATTAATAATTTACTCTGTTTTGATTGTCCTGTGTAATTTCCCAATTTTCTCTATTTGCACTCCTTGCTTGTGTTTCCCTGTTACTCCTTATTTTTATTTTAATCTATTTAAATATTTGTCAAATTCCAAAGTCACTTATGACTTTTAGCTAAACCTTTCATTTAGTGGTTACTCTATCATTTTTGAATTGTTTACAAATCTAGTAATCTTTATACAAACAGAACAATTGCTTGTTTTTGATCCTTGATTAATATTTGATTATAATTGAGCTGATTTAATGAGTAGTCTTATTTATAATCTTGAATAATTAAACTACCTTATTACACTTACAATTGCATTACATATTTAATGATTTCAATTTTCTTTTTAAGTAAGTATTTCAAATGCCAATCAGGTATATATTGTTGGTTCCTACAATGATATATCACCCAAACATTTAAGAAGTCTTTTAAGTTGACTAAGTTAAACTCAGGACATTACATCTTAAGTACTCTCATACTACTCACAAAATTAGACGCACTGTATTACAATAAATGTCAACACATAAAAAAACATAAAGTCACTTCCATGTTTCAAATAAGTCACAACTCTAATTTCTCAGATGCTCTATTATGCCACATTTGTTTTAATTTTGTCACATTATGCATCAATACGCATAAATTACCCTGACTCTTACTCTTCTAGTATTTCGTAATGGAAACATTTGCTTTGTTGATTTGACATACTTTTTCATTTTTTTATTTCGGTCTTTTTATTTCCAAGAAAAATCTTACTCACTCTACTAGTAGTACAAGTTTTATCATTTTCAATTGACTAGAGGGTGGTCTATATTGTTGGGTCAGCAATGCACCAGCACATTCCCTGGGACACACTGAGGGAGGGATGAGTCGTGGAGCAGATTTGCAAGGCAAGACTCTGCTGCCCAATGAGCAGCCCTCTTGCTGTTTATTAGTGTAATAAACAAGCATGATTGATTATGTGACAATGGCAGGAGGAGCAGGGTCCAGGGGAAACAAAGGGTAATAAACTTTATGGGTAACAGGGGGGACATGTTGGCAGTGTATGCAGAGAGGACTTCCCATGCAGGTACTAGGTGATATCCCCAGACCACCTCTGACCATGGCCACACAATCATCAGCGGCTGCCTAGGCGTCCCTGGCTGCCTTGTGATGCAGGCCATTGTCTTTTTTTTTTTTTTTTAAGATTTATTTTTTTTATTTATACATACAAGCTGGGATACAGGCCAGAGGCGTGGGGTGGCGAGAGGGTTCACCAGAGACGGAGCGGGTAGCTGAACAGGCAGATCAGAAATACACTGCTGAGGGGGAGCAGCGGGCGAGGCAGGAGAGGTCTGCCGCACCATGTGGGATTCTCCCCGGCCGGGTGTCGAACTCGCGTCGCCGCTGCCGACAGCTCCACAGCGCAGCGCTTAACCACTGCGCCACCAGGGAGGCCCCAGGCCATTGTCTTAAGGCAGTAATGTGGGAGTGCTTTATCCAATTCTTTCACACACAGGTGCATAGAGAGGCCAGACACACACAGGTGCAGAGGCCCCAAGTGGTAGAGAGGCCACAGTATATGATCCTGTGTTGAAAATAGATTTTATGTCAGGACACAGATATGGAGGCACTATTTATTTAATGATATTTAATATTATTTAAATATAATAATTATTTATTATTTAATGATCCTATCCAGAGATATATATGAAGACACTTTTCCTTGTCTTCTCTTACATGTATTTTTCCCAAAATACTGTAATTTCATTTTATTTATTTAAAAAATATTTTTATTGGATTAATATTGGCTCACATCATTTTTTCCATTTTAGAAGTATAGGCTCACCCCCCACCTCAGGCATTGTTGCAACAGTATGCCCCCCAATAAAGAACCCATAGTCCATTACTATAGGCCTTTGTCTTCTCTTCCTTCTTAGCTGTGTATAGAGGTCAACTGTAATCAGTTTCCTTCAGTTGATCATTTTGAACTGATTTTTGCATATGTGTGAGAATAGTATTCTAGTCTCATTCTTTTGTATGTTGCTGTCCAGTTTTCCCAACACCACTGAATTGGAGAGACTTTCCTTGCTTTAGTGTATATTCTTGGCTTCTTTGTCATAAATTAACCATTCACACAGGTATGGATAAACTTCTGGGCTCTATTCTATTTCATTAGTCTGTCTCTCTCTCTTTTTTTCCAGTATCATGCTATTTTAATATATTGCTGAATTACAGGAATGACTCTAAGGCAGTTATCTGATTTAAAGCATGAAAAATAAAGAGCACTTCAAAACACTGAAAGCAGATAAAATCCATAAATCTCAACTGAAGTGATTTTACCCACTTCTACCCCCTACTCTCCATGGTATATGTACAGACACACAAAATGTCCCTTTATTTTCATTTTTTAAAAAGATTATTTATGCATACAAGAATTGGAGTATAGGTCAGAGGTGAGGGGTAGGGGTGGAAGGGGTGAGAGGATTCACCAGAGACAGGGTGGGGAGCAGAACAGGCAGATCTACTGGAATATACTGTTGAGGGGAGCAGCAGGCAAGACAGAGGTCTGCTGCCCCATGTGGGTTAGTTCCCTGGCTGGGGATGAACTCATGCCCTAGTGGCTAGTGATAGCTTGATAGTATTGAGACTAATCCCTGCATCACCAGGGAGGCACCACAAAATGTCCCTTTGAGATAGATTTTGCATTGTTTCCTGGTTACTATTTAAAGTTTGATGGCTATTTGGATTCAGTTGATCTCTTTATGCTTTATTGAAATTTAATAGCACCATATATTTGACATATTATATTTTTTAATAATTTAAATTTTGCTTTTCTCTTCTGTATTCCCAGAGTAGCATGACCTTGAACAATTAATTTCTCTTCATTTCATTTTCTTCATATATAAAATGAAGATGGTAGTGGGACAGGTTCAGAAAACTAATATGTTAAATGAGGCAGCCTGTAGCATCCTTATTCAGTGACTGACAGAAAATTGTTATTACAGAAATGCTGCTACTAACTTTCATATTAATGGAAAGATCCTGAGTTCTAAAGGGACCAGATTTCTGAAGATATCTATTGACAGCAGTAACATATTCATTGTGTCTTTCTGTTAAGTTACACTACTTCTCAGTCAGGTTGCCCTAATGTGGTGTGAAAACATCCTGACATATATGTGTTTTAGTACATTTCATTTATTTACTCTCTCTCTTATGTCCACATTTGTATTTACTGCTTACTATTAAATCATGTTTGAGCGCACATAAAGTAAAAAGGATCATACATATTTGTTTTGGTCTCACTTTTGAAAGACCTTAACATAAAATCATTAAGGTAGTAAAAAGGTATGATGTATAGCACAGTGTTTATTTGGTAGTACTTACAGAACAAGGAGATTGAATTAATTAAATGACAAGGGCTTCTTATTTCTTGGGTTAACTCTGTGGGATGACCAAAATTACAAACAACTACTCTAATATCATATGCAACTTTTGTTGTTTCTTATTTTTCCAAATTTCAGGCAAATAAAATATTTGATTAGATTTTAATTCAAGATAATTGTCAATATCTCTTGCTAGCACAGTTTTCTCATTCATTAGACTTTGGTAGTTTTCAGGAGACCTACAAAGTTGGTCTTTGGACACATATTGAGGTCACAAATATTTAACTTGTTGTAGTTCACTGAATCATGAACTTCGTGATTCTGTGATCCTTTAGATAGGGCATTTAGGGCATTTAACACCAAAGTCAGATTCTTCATTTCTCTTAAGAAGGAATAATGAAAATTATACTACTAAGAAGTGCTCATTAATTTAAAAACTTTCCCAGGATGATGATTAATTCTGTGAGAAACAGCAGGGTGAAATACCTGTAAAAGTTTTAGCAAATTTTTTATTAGCATGTAAAATAAAATTATTATTTAATTAACAAACCCGCATCTTGGAATTCCAATTTAGATAATTCTTGGTTTTTTTTTAGTATCTTATGCTTCATAGGAGCAGGACAATGAAAGGATTTTTGATGTGTGCTTTTCTGTTCCTTGGTTGTATTAGCCTCTAGATTTCCATATTGTATGTTTTTTTTAAATATATATTTTTATTGTTATTTATGTCTTTTACATTTTGTATTCCCCTTGGGTAGCCCACCACCAATTCACCCGTGATCCATCTCCATGGTCCCTTGTGTTCTTTTCTATTCCATTTTGTGCCCTTTTCCTTCTCACCCCCTGCCTCCCCCCCCAACTCAAAATGGATAAAAGACCTGGATGTAAGACCTGAAACCATAAAATGTATAGAAGAAAATATAGGTAAAACTCTACACGACATACATCTCAGCAAAATCTTGAAAGACACATCCCTCAAAGCAAAAGAAGTGAAACACAAGATAAACAGATGGGATTACATCAAACTAAAAAGCTTCTGTACAGCAAAAGAGACATTAACCAAAACTAACAGACACCCTACCAACTGGGAAAAGATCTTTGCACACAATACATCTGATAAAGGACTGATAACAAAAATTTACAAGGAACTCACACAACTCAACAAAATCAAAGCCAATAACCCAATCAAAAAATGGGCGGAAGAGCTGAAAAGGCACTTCTCCAAAGAAGAAAAGCAAATGGCCAACAGATACATGAAAAAATGCTCAACATCACTTATAATCAAGGAAATGCAAATCAAAACCACTATGAGATACCACCTCACACCTGAGAGCATGGCACACATTAAAAATACAGGCAACAACAAATGCTGGAAAGGATGTGGAGGAAAAGGAACTCTTCTACACTGCTGGTGGGAATGTGAACTGGTCCAACCACTATGGAAAGCTGTATGGCGATTCCTCAAACTGCTAAACATGGAGCTTCCGTATGTTTGTTTTAAAGCTATTCTTTTAATACTCATTTAACAGTTATGGTAAATGCAGTCATGGTAATCTATACTTGAATTAGAGAATGGAATTGAGTTCACAGCTGAAATTTAATTTTATTCCGATCATTTTTACAAGCAAAGCAATAAAACTTCCAAGTCATTATAAAACTTGGCAAACTTGGTATAAGCCATGATCTTCTGTCATGTCCGTATATTCTTTTCATTTTAGAATTAAAATCTTAAATGATTATCACTTATTGTAAAAATAGACAGATAAAACATAATTCAGAAATGCTTTTACAATTTTTTGATTACTTATTTTGCTATTTGTGTAACTTTGATTCTTTGATTACTTACTAGTTTATATGGCTATTTAAGCTTGGAGGGACATTTTTATTATGAGTCCAGATAATTTTGGCTAAGTATGTAGTATCTTTTTCCCTAGGGTGCCTAATCAATTTTCATTTAAAAATAGAATCAACTGATAATTAATTCTCTAGAATCTATCATCCTTAGGCAGAGAATGTATTACTAGGATTGCATTTCCACTGAAACATAGCCATGTGTCCACAAAGCCTCATCAGTGCAAGCGAATGAAGGCAACACTGGCTTAATTGTTTTGGAAAAGTAATTCTACAAAAGTGACTTGTGTAGCTGCTTTAAGGATTATCTTCCATATCCCACAGTAGAAACGGCATCCCAGTGTTTTTATGTTAATTTGTGAAAACAGGAAACATTCTGACTCATAGTTTCTTCAGAAAATACCTTTATATGCTACAAGGATTTATATATATATATATGTGTGTATATATATATTAAAGATTTATTTATTTTTACATACAAGCTGGGGTACAGGCCAGAGGTGTGGGGTGGCGAGAGGATTCACCAGAGACAGAGTGGGGAGCAGAACAGGCAGATCAGAAATACACTGCTGAGGGGAGCAGCGGGTGAGGCAGGAGAGGTCTGCCACACCATGTGGGAATCTCCCTGGCTGGGCGTCGAACTCGCTGCCAACAGCTCCATGGCGCAGCCCACCAGGGAGGCCCAGTATTCACATATTGAGGGGAGACCATGCAAATTCTCAATCCAGATCCTATGTATGGACTTTCTAAAAGCATATTTAATTGTCATGTATTCACAATCACTGGTTCACATAGTAAGTCCTATGCCAGTCAGCTGCTTCTTCATCCCAAACACATAATCCATTAAAGCATTCACCAGTTTTCTGTCAGGAAAGATGGAAGAACAATCCTGATTTGGAGATACTGCTTTTATTTTCAGTGTTTTAGTCTATCATACTTCTTTTTGTAAACTGTTGGTGTCTCATGACATATATATGTGTATATGCACATATGTACTTTATCTAAGAAAAGGAAATGTGGGATAATAGAAAAAAATAAAGTTAGACATCTACATAAAAATACCCTTTTATTTCGGATTACTGAATGTTGACTTAACTTCTATTTCAACTACTTTCAAAGTAATACCTTAAAATTTCCTGCTTTTTTGATTATCTTCTCTAATACAGAGGCTCCTGACTAATAGATTCTCACAGCATTTCAGTTTTATAGCTTGTATTGCTTTTTCAAATATTTCAAATATAAATTTTTAAAGCAAATATTGCTTTTTCCTTTTTTCAATTATGTCTTTTAGGATGCTTTACACAGCAAGCAATCTTGAATTAAACTAGCTTAAATGCTAAAGAAGTTTATTCTTTTTCATCATAAGTAGCTCAAATATATCTATTTTTTACTATGCTTTATTTGTTCACTTCATTTTCAGAGGATTTCAAATTTATAAAACTGATTCTAATTCCAGATTTTTTATCTGGAATATAAGAACAGCCCTGGAAGATAGGACTATTTTCCTCTCTTTCTTCCTTAGAAACAATGGATACTTTTCCAGAAGTCTTATCTAACTGACTTTCTCTCATATCTGGCTGACCAGAAATGGTCATAGGCCCATTATTAAAACACTCACCAGTCAGGGAAATACTTGAGATGTTCTTTGAGATCTCAGTTTGTCATTTCTAATCACCCACCTGCAAGAATAGTAAAACATCTTAAAATGTCGATGTGGGAATTACAATTTAATTCACACTTTAATTTGGGAGGAATTATTATCTAAATAACATTAGGTCTTTACATAATGGAACTCATTTCTCTATTTTTTCCCTTTTTGCCATTAACATTGTGTAATGATTCTCAATGAGGGTGTCTTTCTTGACATTTTTTTTTTCTGTTTACTCCAAAAGACTTTACAAGATTTTTACTCTTTCAATATCTCTTTGGTTATTAGCAGCAAAACAAAAAAAATAGTTGGATTCTTTTCGATATTTTTAGTGGAGCTTCTTAAGTTGCAACTTCATTTAAAAATTTATCGAAGTAACATTGCATTATAACATTACACAAAGTTAAGGTTTTTAAAGGTATGCTATCATCATTTATCAGAATCAGTAGTGTTGCCTATTTGCTTCTGTCCAGGGTTTTATAATTTAATTTCACTGCCTTCTTTCATCATATCAATTAGAAACTCTACGTCACTGATCAGTCTCAGAAAAAAGAAAGGGCAGCTTCACCCTCTTCCTGATTTTAATGAAACTGTTTTTAATAATTTAACTTTAAAAGTAAAATCCAGAAAGTTTTAAATTCTATATAAATTGCATGTCAATCTCTTGTCCCCTTTTATTGTATTTTATTCTTTATTCAAACATTGAATTAGTTGAGCAAATTAGAGTTTCTTTTGTCGTTCATACTAAGGGTTGAGAGAAATGGATAGCAGCAGTCTTACTTTTTACTATGTTTTCTAATATGATGCCACTGGAAAAGAAAGAAAAATGTCCTAGTCCTTTTTAAAAAAAAAAAAATTCCAGATAATTAAAAAAATGGTTACAAAGTTTGCTTAAAACTTTTGTAAGTTATGTTGCATTATAATAAGTTTCAGGTGTGTTTGATTAAAAATAATTATGTGAATATACTGTATTCAGTACACCAAGAGAAATCTAATTCTCTTCTTACAGTTGTTCCCTTTGTAAATATACTAACAGTATTCTTGTCAGAAACATTAGTATTATTTACTCTGGCAAATATCCTCATCTATGAAATGCATTTAGTAAAACATACCCGATGAATCTGGTATTTCCTATGATTAAGAAATCTGAAGTACTTTCTTTAGAAAAATGTCCTGTAAACTTTGTAACTTTGATTTTAAAAAATGGAGATGTTTCAAGATTGAAACAACCCTCTGGTTCAGTTGATACAACTTTATTCATTATTTAAAGATTTCAATACTGATTTTATGAAAAGGAGAGGGGGGAACAGACCCATTCCCTATTTTGAGCCATGTAATGATTGGAATTATTAAAATTGTTTAGTAAAGGTGATAGTGCCTAATTGCTGAGATACTATGAATTTGATTTGGTAATCTCCTGATCCTTTTAATTATTGTATTGGGGCTAAATTGAAAACATTGAAAGTCATTTTATTAAATATCTTTCATTTCCCCATATTTTCAAAATCATTCACATAAATGTCTATGTACATTCCGGGTACATGTGTTTATATAGTCTGTGGACAGTACGTTAAATCCTCACTTAGTATTGCTTCTGGGTCTTAGAAACTGACTTTAGGCTAAAGGATATGCAAGGAAACCAATTTTACCGTAGGGTAATTGATATAAACAAGAGTTAAAGTCCTATAGCAAATTTCTTGTTGCAAAAACATAATCAAACTTCTACATAGAGACCCCAAACATTTCTAATATTAAACTATCATTTGTAGTCATTCTTTCATTTCCCCATCAGCTCATTCTAGTTCAGGATCTCAGACGATAGAGCCTCCCCAGCCGGACCCAGTCCTGGATAGGAGGTTCTTCTATCCCAGGACACACTCTCACACACACCTGCTCACACTCTGCCTGGGACGATGGAGGCATGCCACTGGTCCAAATGTGGACATGTTTGGGATAGAGAAGAAATCTGGAGGAGTACCTGAATAAAACCCATGCGTACATAGAGAGAACATGCAAAGTTTAGACAATTTCTCATTAGCATTATAATGAAAGGATATTGACCAAACTGACAATATTTGCGAACGTGCAGTATTTCTCTTTTTCTCCCTTCAATGTTTTGAATATTACTGATGTGTATTGTAACTTGTCTTTTGTTAAGACTGAACTTTCTGATTTCTCCTTACATAAATGTTTGCTCATGTTTGACATCTTTTTAAAGTTTTTGTTAAAGTGAATCAAGCCTCTATCACTATTATCTTAAATAAGTTTTTAATTGAGATCACAATGATTTATGACCTTTTTTCAGTTTTATTTCAGGTATACAGCTTTCTAATTCTACATCTGTAAACACCACATCACGTTCACCACCAAAAGTCCAGTTTCCATGTACCCCCTTCCACTTGGTTTCCTTTACCTTGTTCACCCATTTCTAGTCGTGTTTCCGTCTGGTGACCACCACTGATTTTCTACATTATCTAAGAGTTTGTTTTGTTTGTTTGTTTGTTTTGTTTCTTTATATTCCACAGAGGAGTGAAATCAAATGGTATCTGCTTTTCTCCATCTGATGTATTTTGCCTATGATAATTGGTTCATGTTGTATCAAATGGCAGAACTTTATAGGAGAGGAGTATTCCAGTGTGTGTGTGTGTATACACTGTTTTTTTTTTTTTGCACTAAAATACATATATTGAGAAATTTGCCATTTTATGTTTTCCCATTTACAATCTGCCATACTTAGTGTACTTGCAGTGTTGTACAACCAAATCATCCCCATTATTTACTTCTAGAACAGTTCATCACTCTAATAAGAAACTTCTCGCTCATTATACTTTCAACCCTTACATTCTCCTCTTTCTGTCCCCAGCCCTTAACAATCACTAATTTGATTTCTGTCACTATAAATTTACCTACACTAGGTCTTCATATAAAGGGAATCGTCTATGTCCTTTTGTGTGTGGCTTTTTATAGTTTGAGACTTTTTTAAAGTTCATTCAGTAGCACTGGTATGCAAGACCTGTGATCTTAGATCATTTCCTTGGAGTGTTGACACGCCTACTACCTGACCAGCCCTGAATTTTAGCTACTTTGTTCTAAAAACTTCCCTCTACCTTCCCCCTCCCCAAAAACCCTATAAAAGCTTGAGCCCCTTTGTTAATAAACGAGACCTTGACGCAAAAAAAAAAAAAAAATAAAGTTCATTCAGTATTAATGCGTACGTCATTTCTTTTTGAGTTAGAGTAATAGTCTCCTGTATGGACTTACCACATTTGTTTATTCCATGTGTCCATTCATTGATATATGACTTGTTTCCACCTTTTAACTATTGTGAATAGTGTAAGCTGACTTAATTCTCCGACATTGAAATACATATTCATGTGTAAGGTTTTGTTGGAACACTCATTTTCAATTCTTTTTTACGTGTATCTAGCAGTTGATTTGCTGGGTTGTATAGTAATTCTGTGGTTAACTTAGTGAGGAACTGACAGTTTTCCACAGTGGCTGCACCATTTTATATTCACATAATTTACGGATGTTAATGTGTGTGTGTATTACAGGGAAGTGTTGAGCATTATTAGAAGATAGAATATTCTTTAGTGATTTTACTTCTCTAAAGTCAAAAGTACATTTTTTTACTTTATAAGCCCTCATTTTGGATTAATTTCAATTTCAACTATTCAGCTTTTGATTTATAAATATACTAATTATGCACAATTGTTGATAATTTTATGAATTCTTACTAATGTTTGTGACATTGTACTCATTTATAATTTTGCATATTTTAACATTAGTTGATTATATTTTCCTGAACTTCATGTTCTTCTTAATATTGAGAATATTATAGTATCTGAGAAAAAAAGTTTGCTATGAATGGTGAAAATCAAAAGCAATATTGCTTTATATACTTTTCATGACTTTTGATATCTGACTGTCTATATGAATTTTCTTTGTAATATAGCTATAAATATTTTAAGTATTCATGTATGCTAAGAGCCTTTTTTGAAGTCATTTCATATATTTGATGCATTGATAGAGGCTATTCCCCCACATTTGACTTTTCCTACCAGTGAGTTCACTGGCTGTCCATAGTGTATAAGGCCACAACATAGCATAGGAGCATGAGGGAAGTCTGCCATAGTTAATGTGACCACTTGGGGAATTTAGGTAGACTGAACACAGTTACACAAGGTGGACTATCTCCAGCCTTGCAACACTAATGTCTGTAATCCTGAGAAATCTCTGTGGTCTGGAATAAATTCAATTGGTTAGGTGCTTAGTTTTACCTCTTTAAAAACTGCTTATTTAATTCTGTGTATCATAATACGAAGTGTATCATAATATGGATTCAGTGTATCATAATATGAAGCTCAGAATTATTTAGGGTGAAAATATTTTTCATTCTCATAAATCAGTTGCTACAGAAACTCTGTGCAAACAATAAAGGCATATGGTATCATTTTTCAGTTTCAAAAACTATTCTTCAGGTGAAAATAAAACGTTTCAGTGAAAGATGCATATTTGCCACAAGCTAATGGGATACTTTACAACATATCCATGACTGTTTTTTTAAGAGTATGGACACATTCAAATACTTTTTAGTGGGAGTAATTAAAATAATGTTGATGATCTGTGGAGTGCAAATACTGTGATTTAGTAGAACACAGAGTGCTGAGACACTTTCTTCATCCATAGCTTGTGATAGACATTAGGCGTGCTGTTATTTTGGAAAAGAAAAGATTGACCAAATTAAAAGAATATATATTTCAATGTTGGAGAATTAAGTCAGCTCATAGCTGTTATCACAATGATGGCTGGCAAATATTAACAAATACCAGTTTTGCTATCATGTCACAAAAGGGCTGTATTTTAACATATGCTGCAAAGGATGTATTTTAAAGATTTTGTGTATCAGTTCCTTTCATCGACAGGAGAGAGAGTGAGCTTATGTAATGAAATGATGGCAGAAACTTTCCTTTTATAAAGGAAATTCTGAGTCATTGTGTATATACTCTTGAATGTCTTAGATATCTCAACACTTGCTAGTTTTAATTCTTGGTCTAGATGGCTCGTCTTTGCTTTATTCTGCCTTCTCTCAAGTCTCTGCAAAGGCGATGAAGGCAGTTGTGGTGTAATACAGATCATTTCAAACTTTCATTCAAGCAACAGAAACCTTCCCCCCTCCATGAAGTAATTTTCAAAATCCTGTGTACACTATAATAAAAGAACTGAAGTTATCCTCCACTTAACCTTGCTTTGTTTCCTATAGCAGCCTTTCCTGAACTCTAAAAAGATGCTCGGATGTTCCTAGTAGTCAAGAAAATAGGGTACTTAGGTTTGTTTTAAAGCCAAAGCTTCTGCTGAACTAGTAGTAGCATTAAAATACATTTTCAGAAAGATGTATCTGATTTGATTCTCTGTGTTCTATTGATCAACATAGATTGCATGTTGGGATAATACATTTTGGTGTAAATTAAAATCAAGTTTTAATTCTATAAAGATAAATTGATTTAAAATACTTAAAAGTATATGGGATTTCTTTATATAATGGCAGCTGCTTGGCTTGTTTGCATTTGAGTGACTATGAAAGGAGAATTTGAATGCCACTAAAAGCCTAAAGTTCCATCTCCACCATCAGGAATTTTTAGTTACGAAAAAATCGAAGCACTTTGTTAGGTTAGATGGTCGACAGATAAGGATCCTCTCACTGCTACAACTGTATCATCAACATATTCCTCTCTCATGCACAGAATGGTGATAATAGACTTCAAAATACCCTGCTCTTCATAAATGCTGGGAATAGGTGTTGATTTTTATTCTACTTTTAATTTTAATTAAATAAATTTTTATCTACCATCATTGGGGGTAAAATTTAATTATTAGATGGTGAAACATTGAAAAATAACATGGGATAAATTTTTAGCAAGGAATCCAAATGAGAAAAAAAATAACTAAAATTCTATCAATTCCCAAACTCGGAGATGACATTATCAGGAATTTGTGTGATGGCACCTCGAGTTTAGGCATTACCTCAAGTTTTGTTTTCTACTTAGTAGTAGACAAAGCTTATTAAAACAACAGCTCTAGAATCAAATCCTTTGATGAATGACATTTGAGGTTTATTATACCTTCTCTCTTCCCCTTGATCCACATCTACCCCTCTCCTGCCATTTTTAAAAGTGATTAAATCACTCAGAGAGCAAATAGAACAGGTTTGATTTGGCTTTTTTCTAAGTCAAGTGATTTTCTATCAAGACGGATGAGATGAATAGTTTCCTTCAATTTATTCTTAGTACTGCACATCCTGTACTTGAATTGGTTTCATTAATTATGCATCCAATGTTCAAGAGAAGATAAGATATCTGAGAAAATAGCATAATATTTGCTTTAAAAACTCTTGCTAAATCAATGTTAGGTCCAATTGAAACCTGTTATCAGGTGGAGTGATAGATAATACGTTGTCTCAGGTTCATTGACACCAGATCCTCTTTGTTATGATGACACAAACTATAGAGAACTTGTCTAGTTGGCTAATAAATTACATTTGAGATTATGTGGTAGTTTACTCATTTCTTTTATGATTATATTATATATGTGTGTTTGTGTTCCAGTATTTCTTCTTACAATTTGAGATATGCCAGTGGAGTTTGTGTGTGTGTGTGTGTGTGTGTGTGTGTGTGTGTGTTTGTGTGTTTGGATATGGTAAGATTTATATGATAATGCTTCACATATGAGTATTTGGAAGTTTGTAAAAATTTCTGTATAATATTAAATCCATTGTTAGTTGGTTATCAATGGAGCTGACAGCTAATGAATAAAGCTTTGACTTTACATTAGTTTGTGATATAGCTGATTTAGGAAAATGTCTCTCTTTCCTGGGTTGAATGACTTCTAGGTCATTGCTCTTAAATATTTTAATATAAAACATTAGTTGTTATTCAAATTTCAAAAAGAAGGCAGAAGTACAAAATCTACAGAGAACATTTTTAGTTTTGTTTTTCAAAATGAAGGTCACTTTTGGCATTTTCTTCTTGTTTATGGAATTTTAAGGTTTTGATTCTTTAAAATTTATTAAAAATTTTCTAACGTATTTGTAATATCGGTAGTACAAAGGTCAGTGTTGACTTTTTTGTTTGCTTTTTTTGTTTTGCCATCACTTAAATTAAGAGCTCACTATATACCAAAGGTCTAATTTTGTCCAAATATATGTGCTAAATCTACTGCTAGAAAGCCCAGTAAAAGTGAGCACTTGATTGAGTCTGTGGGGAACAGCTCCCCACTGAGCCTTTATAGAAGAGCAACTGTTTAAAAGAGAGGAGAAAGTAGAACAGACACAAAGCTAAAAGACAAATGTGCAGATTCCTGCTTTTAATGGCATTCAAGGGTTTAGCAAGCCATTAACTTTAGTGCTATGGAATTGCTGAAAGGAAGATTTAAAAATAAAAAGTTGTGGCTTTGCAGGGACTAAGATGCTGAGGGATCCAAGATTGTTTGCTGTTGGGGAGGATCTCCAAGCATGGAAATCAGAGTTAATTGAAAAGAAATATGGAAATGGTAATTGATTTGCCCCCAAAGCCAGTGGCTATTGGAGAGAATGAGGATAAGCAGGTTGCTAAATCATTGGTGTTCTAAGTATTAGGAAATATATTTTGTAAATCTTCGCAGCCTATCTCAAAGGTTAGATAATGATTTTAATAAGGATACTCGCCTTTGTGCAGTTAAATTTCCAACAGTTATTAAAAAGGACAACTATCATTGTTATTGGAGGTTTGCTTATCAGGTACTGGGGAAATACGTTTTTATGTAATTAAGAATCACATTTTATTGTGCCTTGTTACCACTCCTGGTGTATTTCTATACAATGTGGATTAAGTAACCTCATATATAATTCCCTAATACTTCCTATTAGCCATTTCATCATTTTTCCTCTGCCTCTTTCTTAAAATTTTAAAATATCACAAAGAACTGAAATCTTGTTCTTTTGAATGTGAGACATTTGTGAATATATATTCTACTAATCTGGCATGGCCTTAGTGTTTTTAACTTAAAAAAAAGGAAAAAATATTTAATATTCCTTTAATAAAAAATAATTTGCTATTTAAAATTGGAGAGTGACATTTGTCTGGATTTGAGTAGTTATTAATAAAGATTGTTGTCATAAATCTAGTGATTTTTCTTCATGTGAAAACAAACTGCCTTGGACCTAAGTTATTGGCAGGATATTAATATTTTTAAGGGAAAATTCTTTTTGTTTAATAATTATTTGTAAATAAGTCTTAGATTGAAGTCCCCTATGGAAAAGCTAACATACCCTGTGGAAATGAGTGCTGAACATGAGAATGGAAACTTGTCTCCTACTGTGAGACTACAGGACAGAAATGGTTAAAAAAAATGCCTTAATGCCATCTAGGTGGCAAATATGTTTTATATGCACTAACCTGCTATCAAAGCTAAGTGCCACAAAGCACCAAGAAAGTTATGCCATGTGGAAAGAGTAGCCTAAGAGTAGAGACAGACTTCTTGAATTTGAGTCCTCACACTGTCATTAGTAGTTATGTGATGGTAGGGAAAAAAATGCTTGTTTTTAATGTGTCTATCTCCTCATTTGTGCAATAATAACCAATGTTTATAGGGATTTAAGAACAGCACTGAATGTGTTAGTGCTAGGTGTTTGCTCGCACTACTGCTATTACTGTTAACAAATGATAAACATTTAATATTAAAAAAATAGCTCATCTTTCAGCTCACCTTAAAAGATGCTATTTAAGTATAATTTGTCTGACTTAATATTAATTATTATGTGTTCTTATATGTCTGATTTAATATTAGTTATTGACTGGTATTGCTGCAAATAATAAATACTTGCTTTAATGGGAGATTTGTAAAATTATTTCAATGTTATAAAATAACTTGCTATTGATTATATTTTATAGTAAGATGATACAGGTCTTAGATGATATACCTAAACAATTCACTAGACTTTTAACTGCATTCCTTCATTGTTTTCAGTAGCTTCATAGTACATGGAGGTTCAGCTTTCAGATGCCTGTAAAAGGGAACTGGCAGCTTTGCCATAACATTTTTTCCTAAGTACTTTGGTTTTACAAATAAGTGCTTGGAACTTAAATGTTAAAAATACCTAAAGATTTAATATCATCAGTAGGATGGACATAAAATATTTTCAAAAATAAGTGTGCATGAGAAGAGTTGGCAGGTTAATTTCAGAAAGTCTTAAGGCAATGATACTTATTCCTATGGTCATTATCATGTAGCCAGAAACAATCTGTATATTAGATGAAAAATACAAAAGCATATTAAAATAGCCAGTTAAAGTTTCAATCCTGTATGAAATTATGATGTATTATTCAATGCCTTTGAGCACTAATACTTTTGTTTTTTTTGAACTCCTCTCACATATATGAAAAGATTTATTTTTTCACATGCATGTTTATGTTCTTTTATTCACAGGCAATCTTTTCTTTTTTCTAATCCTTACACATTATTTCTAAAATGGGTCAAGAATAACAACAACTTCATATAACTTGAAGTATCTTTTGCTTTTGATTCTAAATAACTGCTGATGTATGATTTTATAGACTATTTAAAATATGTAAATGCATGTCTTTGTAGAAGAGAATGGGATCTTAATGTTTTATAGGCAGCTCCTTTTTTTCACTTATGATGAAACAGTAAGGAATGAAATGCCGTTAAATTTTTTCAGTGTATCTAATATTTAGCACATTAGAACGTTTAAAATTTGCTTCTTATATTATTCTGTGATATTTTATGTATATAGATTAAATTCTTAACTACATAAAAATAGATAATAACGACAATAATGAAAGAGTTGATATTTTTTCTTGACTATACAACACAATAAAAAAAGGAGCTGATTTAAAACCCTTAATGAAAAATTATGTCTGAATTTAATATTCTTCTGCTTGTGCACTAGTAATTACATTCATTAAAGTTTTAATTTCAAGCAATATTGCCTAGATAAAATTAAGTAAACATCTCCTGTTAGTATCTGTTTATATACTGAACATCGTTGCCTTTTACCCTTCATTTCTTGCTATCTGCATTCAATTATATGGCTTTTTCTCATTTAATGCTTACACATATTGTAATAATTCTGCATGTACTACAAAATCATATATAACTGCTAGATGATATGAAGTATTTATTGTGCATATGAAAATAAGCTTTGTATTTTCATCTGAACTAATTGAGTTTCAGTATGATGAAAAATGTCTTCTTTAAAGCATTTAAATTAAATATTCTTTGGGATAAATAGCTGTTTAAGAAGTAACTGTTTAACATACTGGCTTATGTATCATTTGCAAAATTCAGTCAACATTTTTCATTACTACCATATAATTCATGATACATAATTCTTAATATCACAGTCTGTGATTGCTAAAGTAGTTAATTTTCTCCACGGAGTTGAGGTTGAGTTATGACCCTAAGGAAACATGATTAAAACTCATCAAAAGTGGGTTTGGCTGAATTGGTTAAACATATATAAAGAAATAATTGAATATTTTAAAAAATTTCTTGCAAAATGTTCCCCAAGCTGTCTCTGAGAGTGACATAATTTTTATAGAAAAAAACTATCACTGCTTGCATGTCATGATAATATACATAGAAATCCCTAAAGACTTCACTAGGAAACTATTAGAAGCACTAAATCAGCTCATTGAGGTGGTGGGCTATGAATATCTGTTGTATCTCTATGTGCATTGTATGACTAGTTCTGTGTAGCCCCTCCTTGCTTTGCTCTTCCCCCTTCTCCCGACTCTGGTAGCCTCAGTTCTACAGCAGGTTTCTGGTGTTAATGGTTTGGTTTAATGAAACCCTTTGTTTTCTTTCTCTGTATCCCAATTGTAAGCTGCAGCCCCCGTATATGTCTGTCCTCTTCTGAGTTACCTCACATAGCATAATCCCCTCCAGTCCCACCCATGTTATTGCAAAAGTCAGGAGTTGTCTCTATTTCATAGCCCAGTAGTATTCTATTGTGTATATACACCACATCTTCCTAATCTACTCATCTGTCTCTGGGCAGTTAGGTTGTTTCCATACCTTGACTATTGCAAATAGTGCTGCAGCGAACACAGCAGTAAATATATCCCTTCCAATTAGTGTTTTTGCACCTATACGGAGTGGAATTGCAGCATCATCTGGTAGGTCTATTTTTTATTTTCAAAAAAATTTCCTTACTGTTTTCCATAGGGGCCAGGCTAGAGTGCATTCTCATCAACAGTGTGTGAGGGTTCCTTATTCTCCACATCTTTGTCAACACTTGTCTCTGGTCTTTTTGGTATTGACCATTCATACAACTATGAGGTTGTATATCAATGTGGTTTTGATTTGCATTTTCCTGATGATACATGATGATGAACATTTTTTTCATTTGCCTGTTGATCAACTGTATGTCTTCAGGGGACAACTCTCTAACTTTTCTGGCAGTGTTTGATTAGGTTATTTTATTTTTCTTTAATTGTGTGAGTTCTTTACAGATTCTTTACAGATATCAGCCTCTTTTTGATATATGGTGTGCAAATATTTTCTACCATTTAGTAGGGTGTGTTTTGTTTTAATGAAGCTTTCTTCCCTGTGGAGAAGCTTTTTAGTTTGATGTACTCCCAATAGTTTAAATTCTCTTTTGTTTTTCTTGCTGTTGGAGACAAATCTAAAAAGACATCAGTGAAGCCTATATTGTAGAGTGTTTTGCTAATGTTTTCTTCCCTGTATTTTATGGTTTTAGGCATTACACTCAAGTCTTACATTCTACTCTAAATTAATTTTTATGTAGGGTGTAAGAGAGTGATTTGGTTTCATTATTTTGCATGTGGCTATCCTGTTTTCCCACCACCATTTATTGCAGAGACTTTCCTTTCTCCAGTGTATACTCTTGGCTCTTTTTTCAAAGATTAACTGTCCATATAGGTGTGGGTTTACTTCTGGGCTCTCGATTCTGTTCCATTAACTGTGTTTTTGTTCCAGTACCATAATGTGTAGAAAATTCTAGCTTTGTAGTATAGTTTTAAGTCTGGCAGCATGATACCACTATGATATCACTGTTTCTTTCTTTCTTTTTTTTCCTGTCAGGTTTGCTTTTACTGTTTGGGTCTTTTGCAGTTCCATATGAATTTCAGTAATGTTTGCTGTTTGAGAATGCTATTGAACTTTTGATAGGCTTTGCATTGTTAATTTTTCCAATTCATGATCACAGATTATCTTTACCTTTTTTTGCGTCTTCTATATACAACAATATATCAATGTATATCTCCTTCAATTCATTCGTTAACTCCTTGGTATTTAATTCTTTTTGATGAGATTATAAATGGGATTGTTGTCTTGATTTTTTTCTCTTTTTTTCTAATTATTTTTTTAAATATATATTTTTATTGTTATTTATGTCTTTTACATTTTGTATTCCCCTTGGGTAGCCCACCACCAATTCACCCGTGATCCATCTCCATGGTCCCTTGTGTTCTTTTCTATTCCATTTTGTGCCCTTTTCCTTCCCTCCCTCCTTCTCCCTCCTCCCC